>JADLZL010003505.1:0-213575 GCA_015844335.1 Chrysopogon serrulatus | reverse complement strand
ATTTGTAGTAGTGTGTTGATGGTCCTTAATGCCTATTTTATACCGTCAATTATTGCATGAATTAACATGAAAAGAATCATAAAGCATAGTTGTAGGGTTTGATTCTAACGAGTTCCACGAGTTGTGTTGTTCTCGATCGTTTTGCGGTATATCCAATTTTACACAGAATAGAAGTATCTCAAATGATGAATTGGACTACACCATCTGCGATGGGCTCATCGAGATGATCGAAACGGATATATCATTTGCTATATTCGAGTCCGGAGTCAAAAGATATCAATTCTACACCGAAACCAACACTAGAAGACTCTAGAAGGCACCGTAAGGCGACGTACCGAAGCCGGGGCCCACTGCTGAGGGGGGGCCTGGCCGCCCACCCCGGCCGCCCGGCGCCCTCCGGCCCAATCGGGGCTCGCTTCGACGGACGGCCTCCTACCGCCTTAGGGTTTGCATTCCCACCGCTGTCGAAGCCGGTTTGGCCCAACAAGCAAACGGTGGAAGGATTAGTCCCACATCGCCTGCTCGTAAGAGGTGGGAGGCTTTTCTAGGATATAAATAAAGAGGTAGACCCTCATAGTTTAGTGCACCATATTATGGAGATGTAGAGGCGTCCCTCGAAAGGATAGACTCTCATCTCCAAAGCTCTTGTAAAGTAGACAATAGGGAGAGAGGAGAGGAGGCAAGTAGAAGAGGAACCTATTGACGGATCTTCCTCAACTTTGTACCTCTACTGAGACGAATCTTCTTCAAGTTCTTCAGTTGGTAACTCTAAGTTTTCTATTTATTTAAGTTTTGTTCTTACTTTACTTTGTTTACGGGATCTTAGCTCGTATTGAGTGCTCTAGTTATTGCGTGTAGTTAGAGTAGTAATCGATAGCGTAGACGTGGTGTCTAGGCTAGAGTTTACCCGAGTTTGCGCCCAATTCTTACGGTTAGTTGTGGTAGCCTTCGTGAGGTGACAGCTCTGGGTCTTCGTATTCCACCACGCCGGAGTTGGTGTTTCAGAGCTTTTGGCGCCCTTTACCCAAATACCTTCTTTCCAAATTTATTCGAGAGTTGGATAGGTACTCATTGCTCCAAAGTAGACAAGTATCGTGAGTTTGATTCTTAGTTATCTAGATCACCTTAGATAGCCCTTCTCTACCCACCAAAATATTTATCTTTTCTATCCTTAGACGCTCTTGATTCGTTACTAGATCACTTCGCTGCCTCGTGGAAATTCGATACCTTGGAATACTCTTAGGTGAAAGCTACAGCGGTATCCGTGCGCTATGATTTATCTCTTGATTATTCTCAGTGCGTTAAATATACCAACAAGCTTTCTCGGCGCCAAGGCCGGGAACGGTAGGCGCTCGGATCGAGTCAAGTTCGTCTGCAGTATCTTTTTATTTTCCCTTTTATCACCACTTTTACCCTTACCATATGGATTCCACGCCAATCTTTCAATTTTCGGCTCCAAAGGGCGAGTTGTTGGAGCCTCCACCATCATCACATCCTATACTCACCGATGGCTATGAGCTTCGCCCGCTTTCATAGCCATGGTTCGGGAGCAATCCTTCTCCGGATTAGAAGACGAAAATCCATATACCCATCTTAGAGAATTTGAGCAATTGTGTTCTTGCTTGAATATTCTTTGGCATGACACAAGAGACCATTAAATGGAAATTGTTTTCATTCTCCCTTTTAGGAAGAGCGAAAACAAAGGGTATGCTCATATTTGTAGGAGGAGTGAAAGGAAATTGGGATGAACTTCGAGACAAATTCCTGCCTTGCTTTCTTCCCTCTTCCTCGGATCGCCGCTCTTCGAGTAGAAGTTCTTACCTTTAAACAAAAGGAGAAGGAGACATTAGGAGCAGCTTTTTGGGCTAGGTTCTTAAATCTTATCAATACCGGTCCAACCCTTCACTTGCCCCGACCACGTGCTTCTTTACCACTTCCATCTTGGTCTTAACAAGGAAGTCGCTCTACATCTTGACTTATCTTCCGGAGGTTCATTCTCGCACAATACCATGAGTGAGGGGAAAGCCATACTAGAGAAAATTCTTGAAAACACCCCTTACACCGGCATCTTTGATGAATTTCCTCGAAGAAGAAGTCAAGCCAAGCCCCGACCAACAAGAGGAGACAGATACGAATCAATCTAAAATTCCTTTAAATCCTATAGATGATTTGGTTGTTAAAGAATCTCTAATAGAGAAAACGCAACACATTTTAGAAGATGATGAACCTCATCCTTCCATGTTCCTTTTTGAAATCGATGATGATCTTTATAATGAACCGACCAATTTATAAAAGCATAAGTGAAAAATCACTCGCTAAGCAAGCAATTGTCACACTTAAGCCGTTATAAACCCGGTAGTCCGAAATCTCGAAGGATTTCAAACCAAACATCATCAACCAAGATCGTATGGGTTTAGCGTCACCATTCGCATGTTACAACATTTCACAAATAGTTCAACAACATCGAGTGCGGGAAATAAAGTTATTACAAACCAAGTTCTTCAAATCCAAATAGCGGAAACAAGATAGTTTTAAAAGCTCAACCCAACTCACACATTTCGGATAAATAAAGTGCCGTGCCCACGGTCTATCCTTCAAAAGCATGTTGGGGAGAATAGTAGAGATTGACCTTGCCCCTGTGTCTTCTAGTCCACGGGAAAAAGACAAGTGGCGCAAGCACAATGGAAGGTATGCCCGCCTCGCACAAACAACAAGCGGGAAAAACCCCGAGTACAAGAAGGTACTCAGCTAGACTTACCCGACTAACTCAAAGTAAAAGACTCCAAGGAGTATGACAGGGCTTTATCGGGAGGTAGCTCGACTCATTTGCATAAAAGCGGTAGTAATATTTAAAGTGACAAACTCGGCTTAATCATTCCTATTTAAGCTAGGTAAGCACCTATACTATTCATCATTATAGTATATTATTCATGATTAAGCAAGCAAGTAGTAACCGTGAGCCATAAACATCGCCTTAACTCATCATCATCATTAACCATATTCCATAAGCATTACTACGATGTTGCGGCTCAAGTCAAGGTGTTCACCGGCCCAGAACGATGGCGATTCGAATCGATTACCGAGCTCGGGGGTATTCCTCACACAAACCACACTCACCCGCTAAAGTGAGCTACGGATCACCGTGGCACGTATCCAGAAAAACAAGCGCGGTCTCGCATGGAGCCACCGTACCCGGGGACCGCCCGATCGCTTTAACGGCCAAAGCTGGACCTCGGACTTACTCTTCGCGCCCTGTGGTCCCCCATCCATCTCCAATACGGTGCGAACGGGTCGAGAACCGCCCGGATAGTGTTAGGCTTCGCGGTCGGAAGTGCTTATCCGGCGCCTAAATGTGAGGCATGCGCTCAATATGACTTGGGGTACAACAACTCCAGATGTCCTTAATCGACACGCACGGAATCACTATGGTCCAACAACCCCACAAGACTCGCCGGTCTCCATTTATCATAACCGAACCATCAACCGATGATATCAACATAAGCTTTTCCATCAATAGCAAGTAACCACCTATACTCGCGGATGACGTGAAATCACCCGACTTCTACCGCCTAAGCAAGCTAAGCATATTACTCGCCCTAGACTAGCGGGGGTGTATCAAGGTGGGATAATCAATGGTAAAGCAAGGATATAATGCATCAACGGTGTCACACAACTCCTATACTTAATGCAACAATCATAAAGCATAATTAGACTGTTAGAAAGCATAGGTAAGTAGATGCTCCGGGGCTTGCCTTGCTCGAAGTCCGACGCTGGTGATCGGGGCACTCAGCAGCTCTTCTTCGCCTTCTTCTTGTGGAACCTCCTATTGGGGCTCCTCCGAAGATTCCCGCTCGGTCTCCGAATCACGGGAGATCCTCCTGCGAACCAGCGTATGATGCGATGCACATGCATAAGTACAAAGAATGCATATATGTATGATGCTCATGAATGAAGATGATTAACAGATCATTTGACAGAGTAGGTGCATATCTCCTCTCTACTAACAATTTAACTCATTTACAGAGTATGTGCATACCTCTTCTCTAAACACTTAGAGAAGTGCATAAAGAAGAGTGGTGTGTAGGCACACACACACATACACATATCACATGAATAAAGAGAAGTACTACTATTCATAGCCAACATCACATTTCAGATATGGTACTGTATTACATGACCAGCAAGCATAACATAATTAAAAGTACACAAGAAGTAGTATAGAATATGCTAAAACCATTAATTTAAAGCTTTATCATTTCATGTGAATAAACCAGCTTGAACTGTGACCTATGTATAAACAGTCCAGAAAAATCTACAAAAATTACAGGAGCTACACTATGCTATAACAGAGCCATGGTAAAATTTTCATCACATTTCATCAAGTATATCAGCCTACACAAAAAGATTAAGCAGCAGGACAGAAATGCACATTTAATAACTTTGCATTATGAAAAGTGTAAAACAACAGATTTCATATTTTTATCTAGAACTTCTTAGCACAAGAGCAGTCACCAAAAATTACCAGGGCATAATTCCTTATAATTATTTTATTAAAAATCATTTATGAATCTGCCTAGAAATGCATTTAAATCACATCTCAATATTTCTACACAGGATCTGCACGTTATACATTTTTCACAGAAAGTACATCTCATAACAAGACTAACAAAACAAGAACCACATTTTTCAGAGCATTCTACAATTTATCATGCATTTACTCAGATTTCAGCCATTTAAGCAATTAATTAAATCTATACAGAAAAGCATCACAAAAATTGCATCACATATTTTTATCTGATAGATCTACTCATTAGAACCCTAGCAAAACAAGTTTCATCAATTTTGGATCACATTTGCCACGTATACAAATTAAAAACGATTTAAAACAAAAAACTGAAATCATTTTAATTCAAAACCCAGCATACTCCCCCGGCTTTGACCCGGTCCGGGACCATGGGTCACTGGGCGCGGGACCCCGGCCCACCCCACGGCCGGCGGCGGTCGGCTTTCCGGGCGCCTTCTTCGCCCGGGCGAGCCCACCAAGAACCAAGTGCACCCGTGCTCGTGGCGAATACGAGGCACCCGGTGACACGCTTGGCGGCTGCGGCGAACTCCTAACTACGGCAACGGCGGTGAGGGTGGCACGGCGGCTCGCAGCGGTGGAGTCGCCGCGGGCGACGGTGAGCTCAACCAGGCGCCACAACGTCTGGCGCAAGGCGAGCTTGAACTAGGGTTTGGGTGCGTAGATTAAGCCGGAGGTTCTTGGCGAGTGCATGGCGGCGGGGAAGAAGCTTCCCATGAAGGATTGCCTGGGCGCTGCTAGGCGCGCATTGCCCCGATTGGGTGCGCTGGCGGTCGATTCGGGGCGTGTCGGCTACGGCTGCAGCAGAGGGAGAAAGGAAGGGAGCAGGGAGGCGGTGACGCCGGGCGCTGAAGCTTCCGAAGCTCCGCCAAGGCGAGCAGCGAGGACACGGCGCAATGCGCCCTTACCGAGTCAATGCGGTGGCGGCTGGTGGTGTCAAGGGGTAGAGCGAGGCGAGGCGGGCGGATTGGCGGCTTCGCGCGCGACGGCAGTGGCTCAACGGGCGGCGGAGCGCCGCCGGCGACGGGCGAGCGCCGCCGGGCGGCTCGACGGCCGGGCGTGTGAGGCGGGCAGCGGAAGGGAGCGAAAGCGAGGCGGGCGAGTGAGCGAAAAATGGAATGCCGAGGCATTTCCACTTCGCGCGCGCGCGGTGAAGCGGGCCGGGCGTAGGCCCCGCCGCCAGTATCGCCGGCCACGCGGGCGGCCCAGCGACGCTGAAGGCGTATGCCGAGCCCCTCGCGGCCGGGCCACGACGCTGCTGGCGCTGGCGCGCTGGGGCGCTGGACGCGGGCCACGGCCGTCGTGGGCCGCTTTCGGCCGGTGGTTTGCGGTAAGTTTTTCTTTTTTTTTTGAAAATTTAAACTGAATCCAAATGTCACTTTTTGACAAATTTAAATCCATTTCAAGAAATGTGCCCAAAACAAAAAGTTGTAGAGAATTTCAAACTGAACAACCTTCATTTAAGACTCATCTCCAAAATCTGAATAAATTTTGAATTGCAAATTCATTTTGAATTTAGGGCAATTAGAAGGGATTTTCAATTTATTTTCTTTTGCTCCAAATTACACCAAATCTTTTTTTGCAATAATTTTGTTAAATCATTTCAAAGTCTTTGGGCAAGTGGATCCAAACTTGATCAAGTCATTTGGCAAGGTAATTAGTTAACTAGACAAGCACTCAAGCAATTAATTAAATAAACAAAATGCAACACATGTAATGATGATGCATTTAGGGTTTGATGCTTGATGATGCTTATGCCATGATTAATGATGATCAAGTTAATCAATTAAGTGCCTAATGCATGCTTAACACCCGAGGTGTTACAGCCCTACCCCCTTAAAAGAAATCTCGTCCCGAGATTTGGGTTTACTAACCGTGTTTTATGGAATTCGGGATAAACTTCTTTCGGGTAATCCTCGGTTTCCCATGATGCATCTCTATCATCATGGTAGCTCCCTACGACCTTGTAAATACGCACCAACCGATTCCGAGTAACTCTCTCCTTGCTATCAACAATTCTTACAGGCTCTTCTTTATAGACCGGATCAATAATCAAACTTTAATTCTTGCTCATCGACTCTTTCTTCGGGCACACGCAAACACTTCTTCGGTTGAGAGATGTGAAAGACCGGAAAGATAGAATTCATTGACTCGAGGCAAGCGCAACTTGTGTTTACTTCACCTCTTCTTTCAAGAATCTTGTATGGACCCACATATCTTGGTGCAAGCTTCCTCTTGGCTCCAAACCTTTGTGTACCCTTTATTGGTGAAACTCGAGGTATACATAGTCACCAACTTCAAACGTCAAAGGTCTTCTTCTATTGTCGGCATAACTCTTTTGTCGGGACTGTGCAGCTTTCATGTGCTCTTAGATGGTTCGAACCTTCTCTTCAGCTTCGGGAACAAAGTCAATACCGTAGTATCTTCTTTCTCCCGCTTCTACCCAGTTCAACGGAGTTCTACACTTTACGCCATACAAAGCTTCAAACGGTGCCATCTTGATACTCTCTTGATAGGCATTTGTTGTTGTAGGAAAACTTCGACCAAAAGGTAGCCAAGATTCCCACGAACCCTTAGCGGATAGCACACATGCTCTCAACATATCTTCAAGAACTTGATTAAGTCTTTCGATCGACACAAGTCCGAGGATGATAAGCGATCTTTGTGCAATAACTTGGTACCCATTCCTTCATGCAAACGGTTCCAGAAATGAGCAGTGAACTGCGATCCTCTATCCGACACGATGGTCTTGGGCACCCCATGCAAACGGACAATCTCTTCAATGTAGAGGTCGGCATATTGAGGTGGTCTCAGAGGTAGTCTTGACAGTAAGAAGTGAGGCGACTTGGTTAGTCGATCAACGATTACCCGTTTGAATCATTTCCTTTACGGGTAGTTGGCAAACCTGTGATGAAATCCATGCCGATATCATCCCACTTCCAAGCGAGAACCGGTAGAGGTTTCAAACAAACTGCCGGCTTCATGTGAATGGCCTTGACACGACAACAAGTATCGCATCGAGCCACATATGCTGCTATCTCTTTCTTCATCTTCGTCCCACCAATATCGAGGTCTCGGATCATGATACATCTTGTTACTTCCGGGGTGAATGGATAACTTGGAAAGGTGAGCCTCATCCATTATCTTGTTCTTGAGTTCTCGGTCCTTCGGTTTTAACAAGACGAAAGTCGAACCAAAGTACACCATTATCATCCGATCCCGAAATGTGGAATTGATTCCTTCTTCATTCTTTCTTTGAGGTGGTAGATGCCGGGATCATCTTTTGGCCTTCAATGATCCGTTGGTCGAGAGAACATCGAACTTGGATATCATGCGGGGCTTTGCGGGATGCATCAGATTGAACTTCTCTTCCATCGACGGCTTCACAAAGATGATGATGTGACTTGCGACTCAAAGCATCTCAACTACGTTTGCCTTCCTGGGGTGGTAGTGCACTTGCAATTCATAGTCCTTGATCAACTCTAACCATCTTCGCCGCCTCATGTTGAGTTCGGGTTGGGTAAAGATGTACTTGAGACTTTTGTGATCGGTGTAGATATGACACACATTTTCCAGCCAGATAATGCCTCCATATCTTCAAGGCATGCACAAGCTGCAGCTAACTCTAAATCATGCGTGGGATAGTTGACTTCATGCTTTCTCAAGCGACGTGAAGCATAAGCAATCACTGCCTTCTTGCATCGGCACACAACCCAAACCCGTCTTCGATGCATCACAAGACACATCGAGCGGCTTCTCGATATCTGGTTGTGCCAAGACAGGGAGCGATGGTTAGCAACTCTCGCGGGGTGTGGAAAGTCGCCTCACAAGCCTCTGTCCAAACAAACTTGTGCTCTTTTTGTAACAGACTCGTCATTGGCTTGGCAATCTTAGAGAAATCTGGAATAAAACGGCGATAATACCCTGCCATTCCAAGAAAACTCCGAACTTCATGAACAGATGTCGGTGGTAGCCAATCCATAACTTCTTGTACTTTGTGCGGTTAACTGAAATACCATTCTCGGATATGATGTGACCAAGAAAAGCAACTTCCTTCGGCCAAAACTCGCACTTTTTAAACTTGGCGTACGACTTATGCTCTCTAAGTCCGGTGAGCACAACTCTCAAATGTTGGGTATGCTCTTCTTCATTCATAGAGTAAACCGAATATCATCCAAAAATACAATCACAAACTTATCCAATTCTCGCATAAAGACCGAATTCATAAGATACATAAAGTATGCGAGGAGCATTCGTCAAGCCAAAAGACATAACGAGATACTCATACAACCCGTACCTAGTGACGAAAAAGCGTCTTATGCACATCTTCCTGACGAATCTTGATTTGATGATACCCCTCGATCTCAAGTCAATCTTGGAAAACACTTTTGCTTTAGACAACCGATCAAAACAGAATATCAATTCTCGGCAGAGGGTATTTGTTCTTGATTGTTACTTTGCATTGAGCGACCGATAATCAACACATAGCCTCAAGGAATGATCTTTCTTCTTCACAAACAGAGCCGGCAACCCCATTCGGAAGTACTTGGCCCGATGAAACCCAACTTCTTCGGTTCAAACAAGCTGTTTCTTCAACTCGCTAGCTCATTGGGAGGCATACGATACGGTCTCTTGCGGATTGAGCTGTACCGGGCACTAGATCAATTGCAAACTCAATGTCTCCATCGGGCGGTAGCCCGGGTAAATCTTCGGGGAAAAACATCGGGAAACTCACAAACCACGGGAATCTCGAAAAGAGAAGAAGCTTGAATAGCATATGTCAACTTGGTCATGTTCCGCAACTTCGAGGCAACAACACTTGGAAAGTGTTTTGACCCGCAGGATCCGTGAGGGTAATCGTTCTATTTCCAAATCAATCACAACTTGTTTATCTTTCATCCAATCCATCCCCAAGATTACATCCATAGTTAACCCGTAGAACTACCAAATTAACTCTATATGCTTTATCTCCAATTTCAAAATTGCACGTTCAAGCATCGATTAGATAGGACATCGGCACCGGTAGAGCGTCACGGTACCCATAATCTAATTGCTTAAGTTCTAACTCATGCGATCGTGCATATGCTTGACTCATAAAAGAATGCGATGATCCGAATCAAATAAAACAAGCTGCCAGGATGATTGTTGACAAGAAACGTACCCGCAGTGGATCGGTTCTCCTTCGGGAATCTCATTTATGGAGGTGTGGTGAGCACGAGCTTGGTAGGTCGCCCGCTTCTTTGGGTAGGGACAAGTACTTGGCGAAGTGACCCATCGATTGCGATTGAAGCACGGCCCCCGCCGCAGCGCAGTGCATTGGCGATAGGACCACCAGTCCTAGCTTGGGTTTGAGGTGCGGTGGGCGATAGCCCCTCCAGTTCTTTGGGGGTGGTGGAGCATTCCTCTTTGGAGCGGGTGCACGGAACCTTGAATTCTCGGCGGGGAGGGCGGTACTACGGACGATTAGCCATTGGAGGCCCAGTATTGAGAAGATCCTCCTTCAAAACTTCTCTTGCGGTTCTTGGAAGCGGCGTGCAAGTTGTTGTTGTTCTCTTGAGTCAAGCAATCGCCGATGAACTCATTGAAGGTAGCTCTTGAACGATGCCCATAGTCTTGGCCATCTTGGTGTTGAGGCCTCTCTTAAAGCTAGCTATCTTGTTTTTCTTCAGTGTCCACATAGGTAGGAGCATAGCGTGACTAGTTGTTAAACTCTTGCAAGTACTCATTCACGCTCTTATTACCTTGGTTAAGCTTCATGAACTCGGATACTTTCATAGCCATCGGACCGGTGGGACATAAGTGCTGCGGAACATCCGGGTAAACTAGCGCCCGAGTGATTGGAGTGTTTGGCGGAAAAGTGGCACGTTGATGAGACCACCACATTCCAGCCCGGCCCCCCTGCAGTGATGTGCCCCGTACTCAACCTTCGGCGTCTCGGTCATGCGCAAGAAGAAAACTTGTCTTCCATCGTGTTGATCCACTCGAGAGCCTCGAGCGGTTCCTTAGCTTGCAAGAACTTGGATGGATCCGTGTCCGAAAAATCCTTGAAAGAGCATCTTGGTTGACTTTGCGGTCCACGGTGGCCCCAGCGACCGGTGTTTGCTTTGCAATGTCGCGCAACATGGCCTCCATGTTACGGCGACTACCGAGGAACTGTTGGAAAAGTTGCTCGGCGGTCAATGGTGGTGGAGGTGGTGGTGGCGGTTCCGTCCCGGGGTTTGCTCCGTTACCCCCCCGTTTCCTCCGTTGCCTCCGTTGCTACCATTTCCACCATTTCCGCCATTACCATCACCATTGCCTCCTTGGCCGGATCCGTCACCAACCAAGGACCCACTGGCAGTACGGCGAGTTCCAACCATCTGCATATTTCAGCATCAAGTAATCATTAGGTGATGTTACAACATTGTAAGCGAATGTAATAATCATGCCAATGAATTATTGGAAGAAAATCAATTCATTCAACAACACACGGGCATAAAGATTCATTTCCACAATTCATAACATCACTAATTAGATTACTTGAATAAAAACATCCTCCGAGGCATACAACATCCAAAATTGCCCGCATACATACACTGGACTTAAGGCGTTCGGGTAGCACCACAACACATGACGATCCAACACACATGAGTCACATCTCATAAAAGTTACAAGACAACAACAAAAGAGACTAAAGCACCACTACGGCTAGCGAAGAGACTACTAGCCTACTGGGTGCTCGCTACCGACGTCGGACTCATCGGCTAGAACAACGTCCGTCGTCGGGTGCGAGGCTCTCGGGTGCAGGTGGAAGGTCAGCGTCCTCCCTCGCCACCATCGGGGTCGATGACTCCCGGCTCCATCTCGGCAGCTCCAAAGCATGGTGACCATGAACTTGGTTGTACAGAACGTGGTACTCCCGTGCAACTGGGTCAATGTCTTGCTCGCGGTCAAAGAGCCGCCCCCCCACCGGTGGGCGTCGTTCCTGCTTCATTCCTCTCGGTGACCAACCCGGGCCATCATCCCGTCGACGTTCTTCTCGTACTTCTCATAGCGTGCAACACGTGCGGCGCAAAAGTCTCGAGCTCCCCGGTGACCTCTCTCACATCTGCCTCAACCTCGTCTCTAGTAGCTATGATGGTGTCCATCTGCGCCTCAAGTCTCGGATTTGGTCCGAGTGCTCCTTCTTAATTTTCTTCTCATTCTTCCACATAGCCTTGTTCCGATCCACCGAGCTTGTACATTGTTGCTTCGGTGGCATCGTATGCCCGCATCATGGCATACATGAAACTCATAGCCGTGTTATCACCGCCATCAATCTCGTCAACTCCCGGCCAACGTGCGGCTAGGGGATCGCTCCCCAAACAAGGTCCCGAGGATCATCCCTAGGAAAAGTCCCCGCCAAAGCCGTTGCCGCTCGGAGGAAAGCGCTCCATGATCCGGGCGGAGCACATGGAATGCGGCTCGCTAGCCCCATCCCGTGCGGTGGCACCAGTGGCACGGACACGCCACCCGGCCCCACTCGAGTCCGGGTGAAGTGGAGGAACAAAGATCTCCACAAAGCAACCAAGTCGTCTCCATGACGTGGCTCCTCTCAGAACCCGGGAGTAGACGGGTCGCCGCTCCTCGGCGTGTCCGGCGTGACCTAGCACCCTCCGGAGAAGCGTGGGCATGCCAAACTCCTCAAGAAAGTGATCCTCCCCGATCACAAAGGCGTGATGCAAGGCGACGGCGAGGTACCCCGCCCCCGGTGGACTTGCGTGCGGTTTGCTTAGTGCGAGCCATCCGTCGAAATTTATCCCGGTGAGACAAGTTATTAATTAACCAAATTTTAATGGGCGAAGTAATCAATTTATAAGGGAAGGTAAATGTAATGACATGAGATGAACAAACATGATGTATGCACGTATCTTACGTTCTCACAAACTTAGCAAAAATAATTCTAGCGGATATACGGTGGCATACAACGTTCTCTCGTAGCGTATAACTAGTCGTTACGCACTAATTGTTTGTTATGTTCTGAAAAATCCACTTCACCCATCCCAACAAATGAATAAAAGCATTGCGAAAAGTAAAAGATTAAGCACTCACACGCACGTGCATTCCCAAATACACGCACATGTAGTACAATTACCCGATCCTCGTCCAAAGACGGCATCGTCTCAACAGACGGCACAACCCACAATTAAACACCTTGGTAAGTACATGGCTTTGACATGTAAGTACTTCCGGTATCACACTAGCACTCCCCTAGATTGCCGGTTGGACAACCATGCTCTCACAACTCCCACTTACCGAGGCGTAGAGACATTTTGAACCATACATTACCATCCAAGCGAATGGCACCCATACAATTACCTTGCTTTGCATGGGCAACAGTCAAAATAAAATATGATGCAAGCCCCCAAGTTAGTACTTAAATAGCCACCTAGAGTCCTTATTTGGGCATAATGGATATGACCACTGGCACACTCTTAGTTTTGTAAACGAATTTTCTCAAAAGACTTATAGATCTATAAGTTGAAATCCGGTTTTGAAACCAAAACCCTTTGTTTTAAATAGACATGTGAACGATGTCGCTAAACCTTGCTCGATGCCGGTATGCATGTAAACCGACCAATTTATAAAAGCATAAGTGAAAAATCACTCGCTAAGCAAGCAATTGTCACACTTAAGCCGTTATAAACCCTGTAGTCCTGAAATCTCGAAGGATTTCAAACCAAACATCATCAACCAAGATCGTATGGGTTTAGCGTCACCATTCGCATGTTACAACATTTCACAAATAGTTCAACAACATCGAGTGCGGAAATAAAGTTATTACAAACCAAGTTCTTCAAATCCAAATAGCGGAAACAAGATAGTTTTAAAAGCTCAACCCAACTCACACATTTCGGATAAATAAAGTGCCGGGCCACGGTCTATCCTTCAAAAGCATGTTGGGGAGAATAGTAGAGATTGACCTTGCCCCAGTCTTCTAGTCCACGGGAAAAGACAAGTGGCGCGTGCACTGTGGAAGGTATGCCCGTCTGCCGCAACAAACAACAAGCGGAAAAAACCACGAGTACAAGAAGGTACTCGGCTAGACTTACCCGACTAACTCAAAGTAAAAGACTCCAAGGAGTATGACAGGGCTTTATCGGGAGGTAGCTCGACTCATTTGCATAAAAGCGGTAGTAATATTTAAAGTGACAACTCGGCTTAATCATTCCTATTTAAGCTAGGTAAGCACCTATACTATTCATCATTATAGTATATTATTCATGATTAAGCAAGCAAGTAGTAACCGTAGCCATAAACATCGCCTTAACTCATCATCATCATTAACCATATTCCATAAGCATTACTACGATGTTGCGGCTCAAGTCAAGGTGTTCACCGTCCCAGAACGATGGCGATTCGAATCGACACTACCGAGCTCGGGGGTATTCCTCACACAAACCACACTCACCCGCTAAAAGTGAGCTACGGATCACCGTGGCACGTATCCAGAAACAAGCGCGGTCTCGCATGGAGCCACCGCACCCGGGGACCGCCTCGATCGCTTTAGCCCGGCAAAGCCGGACCTCGGACTTACTCTTCGCGCCCCGTGGTCCCCCATCCATCTCCAATACGGTGCGAACGGGGTCGAGAACCGCCCGGATAGTGTTAGGCTTCGCGGTCGGAAGTGCTTATCCGCCAGCCTAAATGTGAGGCATGCGTTCAATATGACTTGGGGTACAACAACGGTGCGGTCCTTAATCGACACGACGGAATCACTATGGTCCAACAACCCCACAAGACTCCGTCGGTCTCCATTTATCATAACCGAACCATCAACCGGATGATATCAACATAAGCTTTTCCATCAATAGCAAGTAACCACCTATACTCGCGGATGACGTGAAATCACCCGACTTCTACCGCCTAAGCAAGCTAAGCATATTACTCGCCCCTAGACTAGCGGGGGTGTATCAAGGTGGGATAATCAATGGTAAAGCAAGGATATAATGCATCAACGGTGTCACACAACTCCTATACTTAATGCAACAATCATAAAGCATAATTAGACTGTTAGAAAGCATAGGTAAGTAGATGCTCCGGGGGCTTGCCTTGCTCGAAGTCCGACGCGGTGATCGGTGATCAGGGCACTCAGGCAGCTCTTCTTCGCCTTCTTCTTGTGGAACCTCCTCCTGGGGGCTCCTCCGGAAGATTCTGCTTTCGGTCTCCGAATACGGGAGATCCTCCTGCGAACCTCAGTATGATGCGATGCACATGCATAAGTACGATGAATGCATATATGTATGATGCTCATGAATGAAGATGATTAACGATCATTTGACGAGTAGGTGCATATCTCCTCTCTACTAACAATTTAACTCATTTTACGTAGTATGTGCATACCTCTTCTCTAAACACTTAGAGAAGTGCATAAAGAAGAGTGGTGTGTAGGCACACACACACATACACATATCACATGAATAAAGAGAAGTACTACTATTCATAGCCAACATCACATTTCAGATATGGTACTGTATTACATGACCAGCAAGCATAACATAATTAAAAGTACACAAGAAGTAGTATAGAATATGCTAAAACCATTAATTTAAAGCTTTATCATTTCATGTGAATAAACCAGCTTGAACTGTGACCTATGTATAAACAGTCCAGAAAAATCTACAAAAATTACAGGAGCTACACTATGCTATAACAGAGCCATGGTAAAATTTTCATCACATTTCATCAAGTATATCAGCCTACACAAAAAAGATTAAGCAGCAGGACAGAAATGCACATTTAATAACTTTGCATTATGAAAAGTGTAAAACAACAGATTTCATATTTTTATCTAGAACTTCTTAGCACAAGAGCAGTCACCAAAAATTACCAGGGCATAATTCCTTATAATTATTTTATTAAAAATCATTTATGAATCTGCCTAGAAATGCATTTAAATCACATCTCAATATTTCTACACAGGATCTGCACGTTATACATTTTTCACAGAAAGTACATCTCATAACAAGACTAACAAAATAAGAACCACATTTTTCAGAGCATTCTACAATTTATCATGCATTTACTCAGATTTCAGCCATTTAAGCAATTAATTAAATCTATACAGAAAAGCATCACAAAAATTGCATCACATATTTTTTATCTGATAGATCTACTCATTAGAACCCTAGCAAAACAAGTTTCATCAATTTTGGATCACATTTGCCACAGATACAAATTAAAAACGATTTAAAACAAAATCTGGAAATCATTTTAATTCAAAACCGAGCGCCCTGGCCCTGGCTGGACCCGGTCCAGTGGACCATGGGTCACTGGCGCGCGACCCAAAAAGTCCACGGGCCCATCGGCCAGTCGGCCGAGCGGCCGGTGCTCCGGGCGGCGCTTAGCTCGCCGGGCGGCGAGCCCACCGGCAACCAAAGTGCGCAATCGGCGTTGTGTGGCGGCGAGGGCGCACCGGTGACACGCTTTGGCGCGCTGCGACGAACTCTAACTGCGGCAACGGCGGTGAGGGTGGCACGGCGGCTCGGCGACGCGGCGGTGGAGTCGCCGTCTCGGCGACGGTGAGCTCAAACGGTGAAGCGCACAGGCGTGTCTGAGCGCAAGGCGGAGCTTGAACTAGGTTTGGGTGCGAGATTGCGCTGGAGGTTCTTGGCCGAGTGCATGGCGGCTCGGGCGGTGGAAGAAGCTCGCGCGGCGATCGGCGGCGGCGCTGGGGCGCGCATTGCCGATGGCGTGCTCGCCTGCTGCGCCGGCATCGCCGGCCACGCGGCGGCGGCGGCGACGGCCGAGCGTGGCGGCCGAGCCTCGGCCCGCCGGGCCACGGCCCGCCTTGCGCCTGGCGCGCGGGGCGCGGGCGCGGCCACGGGGACCGTCGTGGGCCGCTTTCGGCCTGGTGGTTTGCGGTAAGTTTTTCTCTCTTTTTTTTTGAAAATTTAAACTGAATCCAAATGTCACTTTTTGACAAATTTAAATCCATTTCCAAGAAATGTGCCCAAAACAAAAGTTGTAGAGAATTTCAAACTGAACAACTTTCATTTAAGACTCATCTCCAAAATCTGAATAAATTTTGAATTGCAAATTCATTTTGAATTTAGGGCAATTAGAAGGGATTTTCAATTTATTTTCTTTTGCTCCAAATTACACCAAATCTTTTTGCAATAATTTTGTTAAATCATTTCAAAGTGCTAGGCAAGTGGATCCAAACTTGATCAAGTCATTTGGCAAGGTAATTAGTTAACTAGACAAGCACTCAAGCAATTAATTAAATAAACAAAATGCAACACATGTAATGATGATGCATTTAGGGTTTGATGCTTGATGATGCTTATGCCATGATTAATGATGATCAAGTTAATCAATTAAGTGCCTAATGCATGCTTAACACCTGAGGTGTTACAATCTTTTTGAAGATTTTGGCAATGCCTCGAATTTACCAGTTCAAGTGAAGCCTCTGACACACTCTGTGTCATATGAGGACGATGATGGCCCAAATAATGATTCTCTCCTTATGGAACATATTAAAGGACTATCAGCCATCATGAGTCATGAGTGGTTGGCAGAAACGGAGTTATCCACTGAGGTAGCCCGAATCAATGCTCCCTCAGATGTCATCACTTGCTTTATTAAGGGAACCACTATAGAGTCTTACTATAGTCCAACCGTTGGGATGAATATCATTTCAAAGGCTTTAGCCGAATAACTTTTCCCCAACGAGTTCTTGACTCCATCTCATAAGCTTTTACGAATTCCTCCTAGAGTTACTCTTGAAAGTTATGGGGTCATAAGGTCTATTCCATTGCGAATACGAAGTTCTGAGTATCGGTTAGATTTTCATATCTTTGACATCTCAGACGCATCCATCTTAATTGGTGTACCTTTTGGGACACTCTTTCAAGAAAGACAAAAACAGGGTCTCTTAGATATAAAACTAGGAAGTTCTCCTATCACCATCTCGCTTGCACGCTCAAATAATGCAATAGTAGAACCCAAGCCCCGAACCGCACCACGTTGAGGAAATCTTAGTAGTATCTTTAGAAGACATGGCCCAACCAACTCTCGATGATGAACACTTTATTCAAGAAGAGGAAGAGTTGGCGAGCCCCTAAAGATAGAGGAAATAGAGGAACCATCACAACCTTCTATTGAGCTAAAACCCCTTCCTTCCGGCTTAAAATATGTCTTTCTCAATAATAACCGAAAACACTGTCATCATAAGTGACAAGCTTTCCCAAGATGAAACTTATCAACTTGTCACCGTCCTAGAAAGACATAAATCAGCTATAGGCTACTCACTCCAAGACCTCAAGGGAATTAGTCCCATTCTCTGCACTCATCGTATTCCCACCGATCCTGATTCTTCACCATCGAGGGAACCACAAAGGAGACTTAACATTACAATGCGAGAAGTTGTTAAGAAAGAGGTCCTTAAGCTTTTACACGCTGGGATTATTTATCCCGTACCTCATAGCGAGTGGGTTAGCCCTGTCCAAATTGTGCCAAAGAAAGGAGGAATGACGGTCGTTAGAAATGAGAAGAATGAGCTCATCCCTCAACGTACTGTCACTGGGTGGCGTATGTGCATTGACTACCGGAAACTTAATAAGGCTACAAAGAAAGATCATTTCCCGTTACCCTTCATTGATGAAATATTGGAACGGCTTGCAAATCACTCTTTCTTTTGTTTCCTTGACGGGTATGCCGGATATCACCAAATCCCAATCCACCCAGATGACTAAAGTAAGACTACTTTCACATGCCCATATGGAACTTATGCATATAGACGAATGTCGTTCGGGCCGTGTAATGCTCCAACTTCTTTTCAACGGTGATGATGTCTATTTTCTCCGATATGATCGAGAAAATCATGGAGGTATTCATGGATGACTTTATCGCCTATGGCAAAACCTTTGATGAATGTTTAGAGAATTTAGACATAGTCTTACAACGGTGTGAAGAAAAGCACTTAGTCCTAAATTGGGAAAAATGCTATTTTATGGTGCGGGAAGGAATAGTGCTAGGACACAAGGTGTCCGAACGAGGGATAGAAGTGGATAAAGCAAAAATTGAAGTTATTGAACAACTTCCACCTCCCACAAATGTGAAAGGCATTCCCAGCTTTTTAGGCCACGCAGGGTTCTATAGGCGTTTTATCAAAAACTTTTCTCAGATCGCTAGACCCCTGACTAGCCTCCTAGCCAAAGATGTACCTTTCATTTTTAACACTGAGTGCCTTGAAGCTTTTGAAATTCTCAAGAGAGCACTCATCTCAGCTCCAATTATTCAACCACCTGACTGGAGTCTACCCTTTGAGATCATGTGTGATGCTAGTGACTTTGCAGTTGGTGCTGTTTTAGGACAAACCAAAGATAAGAAACATTACGCTATATCCTATGCCAGTAAAACTTTGTCTAGGCCACAGCTTAATTATGCTACCACTGAAAAAGAGATGTTGGCAGTGGTCTTTGCAATAAACAAGTTTAGATCGTACTTAGTGGGAGCAAAAGTAATAATATACACAGACCATGTTGCACTTAAATATCTCCTCACTAAGAAAGATGCTAAGCCTCGATTAATCCGATGGATTCTTCTCGCTCCAAGAATTTGACATAGAAATAAGGGATAAAAAAGGAGTAGAAAATTCAAGTAGTCGACCACTTATCTAGACTCCAATATAAAGACACATATGAGCTACCTATTAATGACTATCTAAGGGATGACACGCTCCTCTCGCGTAACGGACTCCGATCCTTGGTACGCAAATATTGTTAACTATATGGTTGCGGGTTATATTCCACCAGGAGGAGACAAGAGGAAGCTCCAAGATGAGAGTCGTACCCATTTATGGGACGATCCATATCTTTGAGGATCCGTGGCCGATGGATTGCTACGGAGGTGTGTCCCGACAAGTGAAGGCATGAAGATCATTGAGAGATGTCATTCATCACCCTATGGAGGACATTATGGAGCATTCCGTACACATGCTAAGATTTGGTAAAGCGGATTCTTCTGCCAACGATGTATCAAGATACAAAAAAGAGTTTGTCGAAGATGTCTCGAATGCCGAAACATGGAAACATTAATACTCGGGATGCTATGCCACTCACGAACAACCTCCAAGTAGAATTATTTGATGTATGGGGAATTGACTTTATGGGACCGCTCCCAAAGTCGGGGAGATGTAGAATATATCTTGATAGCGATTGACTACGTGTCCAAATGGGTAGAAGCATTACCATGTCGAAGCCGCCGACTCAAGCATTCCAAGAAGATGTTTAATGAAGTAATATTTCCACGTTTTGGAATGCCTAAATTGGTCATAAGTGATGGAGGACCTCATTTCATTGATAAAAGATTTCGACAGTTCTTAGCGAGAAAATGGAGTCAAACACAACATTGCAACTCCATACCACCCTCGGACAAGCGGTCAAGCTGAAACATCAAATAAGCAAATCAAAAACATTCTATAAAAAGACTGTGGATGAAATGGGCAAGAAATGAAAGTACAAGCTTTCTCGATGCAATGTAGGCTTATCGAACTGCATACAAGACACCCATAGGCATGACACCTTATCAGTTGGTATATGGTAAAACATGTCACTTGCCTGTTGAATTAGAATTCAAAGCTTACTGGGCAATCAAAAAATGGAATATGGATATCCATCTTGCTGGCAAGAATCGTCAAATGCAAATATCTGAGCTTGAAGAATGGAGAGAGAAGGCCTATCATAACTCCAAGATTTACAAAGAAAGAACAAAAAGATGGCATGATAAGAGAATCAAGCACAAGGAGTTCAAGCCTGGTGATAAGATCCTGCTATTTAATTCAAGAGTAAAGCTCTTTGGCCATGGAAAACTTCGAAGCAAATGGGAAGGACCATTCAAGGTAGTTGAAACCTCATCACATGGAGCCATTACAATTCAAGATGACTCAGGTAACATCTTCAAGGTAAATGGCCAACGTTTGAAATTATTCCTTGAAACTGAGAACTTAGAAGAAATAGACCTGATTGAATTTCTACAATTTAATGATCCTATCTAAAAAGGAATTCAATCACCAAGACCCCGGACAACTGAAACTTATATGCATGACACTTAATTTGTTCCACGAGTTTTGTGTCTATTTGAGTTGTGCAAGATTTAGAAGTTTAAGAAGAGGTCATAAGAGTGAACAAGGACTAAGCAAACATCTAGCTTGGGGGAGAGCATCCCCTAGTTATCAGGTAAGTATACCTACGCGATTATCGAGTCTATCTTATAGTCATAAAATACCAAAAATATATGGGCACATGAAGGTCCACGTCTGTCAAGTCTTTTGTGAGTTATTAATTAAAAATAAATAAATGATCATTAAAATCAAATAAAGATACTCTAGTTATTTATTAAGGTGTGATCATAGAGTGTTTATCATTCGGTTTAGTTTGTTAAGAGTCAAATAAAAAACTGAAGAACAATAGGATTTTATCTTGAAAATGATGAATAGTTGCTCTATTGTAATTTCTTTCCAGTACCTACTTTCAAGCATGAGTTCTCTTAATTAATAATAATGTCTCATAATAAAATTAAATGCATGGGTAGCAAATGCTTGATCTAAGGTCTAAGTAATTGGTGGGTGTGATATGATGATCTGAGCTATTGTTATCTTGTTCTAAACAACACTAGAGATCCGTAGATTTTTACCAATATTAATATGAGTAATAATTGCATTGAGTTAAATTAAACTTTGTTGACCCTACGCGAAGTTATCATGCTATTGAATTGAGATCACTTACACATTCCATTCATTTTCCGTATAAATGCTCATAATTATCTGTTGCTATCCTCTCAAAAGTTTGTTGGAAGACATGTGGCTATGCAAAAGTATCCGAGGAAATAAAAAGGGATAAGTGTCCGAAACCTCAAAAAGATAGATCCCGAGGAAATAAAAAGGGACAAGTGTCCGGAACCTAAAAAAAAAGAATATCAGAAAAAATGGGCACGTGCCCGATAGTAGAATTAGCCTCATAGCCATATGTCTCTAATAAAACGTAAGAGAGTGATAAATTAAAAAAAATCGACTCCATTTTCCATACACATGCACTTCTCAATTCAATGGTATGATTGACTTTCTCTATGGATCCTTTGTTTAATTTGACAATAATATGTTTTTACGCTTTTGAAAAAAAAAAAAAAATTATTATGAAAATTCGGATTTAAAGGTGAAGTGAAAGAATGAGAGACATAGTACTTGATTTGATCGTTCTATCTTTCGCTTACTCAAGATCCAAGATAAGAGCAATAAGCCCCATGATGAATAATATGATATATTTGTTCTAAATTTTAAGGAGAATTTTTGTTTGAAGGTATGTGTACTTGTTGGAAGTGAAAATATAGCAAAGAACTTCGATCCATTGTTGAGTTTGGCTTTGCTAAGGGACTAGCAAAGGTTAAGCTTGGAGGAACTTGTTGATGATCCTTAATGCCTATTTTATACCGTCAATTATTGCATGAATTAACATGAAAAGAATCATAAAGCATAGTTGTAGGGTTTGATTCTAACGAAGTTCCACGAGTTGTGTTGTTCTCGATCGCTTTGCGTGTATATCCAATTTTACACAGAATAGAAGTATCTCAAATGATGAATTGACTACACCACTGCGACGGGCTCATCGAGATGATCGAAACGGACATATCATTTGCTATATTCGAGTCCGGAGTCAAAAGATATCAATTCTACACCGAAACCAACACTAGAAGACTCTAGAAGGCACCAGAAGGCGACGTACCGAAGCTGGGGCCCACCTGCTACAGGGTGGGGCCGGACCCCGGGGCCGCCCGGCTCCCTCCAGAGCCCAATCGGGGCCCGCTTCGATGGACGGCCTCCTACCGCCTTAGGGTTTGCATTCCCACCGCTGCCGGGCCTCGGTTTGGCCCAACAAGCAAACGGTGGAAGGATTAGTCCCACATCGCCTGTTCAGAAGAGGTGGGAGGCTTTTCTAGGATATAAATAAAGAGGTAGACCCTCATAGTTTAGTGCACCATATTATAGAGATGTAGAGGCGTCCCTCGAAAGGATAGACTCTCATCTCCAAAGCTCTTGTAAAGTAGAAAATAGGGAGAGAGGAGAGGAGGCAGTAGAAGAGGAACCGGTTTAACGGATCTTCCTCAACTTTGTACCTCTACGGAGACGAATCTTCTTCAAGTTCTTCAGTTGGTAACTCTAAGTTTTCTATTTATTTAAGTTTTGTTCTTACTTTACTTTGTTTACGGGATCTTAGCTCGTATTGAGTGCTCTAGTTATTGCGCGTAGTTAGAGTAGTAATCGATAGCGTAGACGTGGTGTCTAGGCTAGAGTTTACCTGAGTTTGCGCCCAATTCTTACGGTTAGTTGTGGTAGCCTTCTCGAGGTGACAGCTCTGTTGGTCTTCGTATTCCACCACGTCGGAGTTGGTGTTTCAGAGAGCTTTTGGCAGCCTTTACCCAGCCTACCTTCTTCCCAGTCTTATTCGAGAGTTGGATAGGTACTGTTGCTCCAAAGTAGACAAGTATCGTGAGTTTGATTCTTAGTTATCTAGATCACCTTAGATAGCCCCTCTCTACCCACCAAAAACATTTATCTTTTCTATCCTTAGACGCTCTTGATTCGTTACTAGATCACTTCGCGTTCCTCGTGGAAATTCGATACCTTGGAATACTCTTAGGTGAAAGCTACAGCGGTATCCGTGCGCTTGCGGATTTATCTCTTGATTATTCTGTATGCGTTAAATATACCAACATAGTGCTCATGTGTGAGTCGGCCAATCAGAACTGTTACAGAACAATTATATTACCTTTTTTCTACAGTATAATTTGATCGTTACTCTGGCAATGTAATGCCGGACTTCTCTAAGCCCTTTGTACCAAAAAGATCATGAATCTCTGTTCTTTTTCCTTCTCTGATGATCTGTCGATAATTTTGGCAAGATCAATCATTCAGTCTCACAATCTCAGTACCAAAGAATGTCTAAGTTACCACCTCAAACCATATATAGTTTCATGTGCATTTACATATATAATAAAATGGAATTACCTACAACTGTTTGTTTCTAACTATTTTCAGCTAAACCTTTTTTATGGGACAAACGCGCAGGTCAGGGAAGCTTCCTACAATTCCCAGGGAGCCAAGACACCAGGTTAATGAGGTACATCGCAAAGGCGTAATGAGCTTTGAATCATTCCAAAGTAGAAATTGCGTTCTTTCTGAAATTGGTGCTTCTTGGAATCCTTTTCGCTTGGTCAGATCGAAAGGAGCCTTACTTTAGAAATTGGTGCTCCTTTGATTCTATTGTTTTGTATTTTTTATTAAAAAATACTAAATCTTTAAATTTTATGATTTATTTTAGTTTTATGAATTACTTTTTTTAAATATCACCGTAGCGTTAGCACGGGCAATATACTAGTGTATACATAAATATACCACTAGTAGCTGCAATTTCGCAACTAGCTAGTTTTAATGAGCAATAAACAACATTATTTGCGCCCTATATTTCATCCGCTCAATTAGCTAGTTAATAGTTTAGTTAGCTAGCTAACGTTTTTCTCATTTTTTGCGGCAAAACGCTCTGGGGAAGGTCCCCACAGTGGATTTTAGAATAAATTAACATAAGAATAAAGGAAGATACACTTGCAACATATGGTCGTGATGATTTTTGCAGTGGGCTACTGGGCTGTTCTATACGTAACTCTAGCATTTTGCTTTGCTTCGATAATTTAATTTACTGGTAATAAGAGATTAGACAGCCAAAATTAATACGACCAATGTCTTTCTGAGTCTGTCGGCATTCAGCAAATTCAGAGTTTTCTTGAGAACAAGGGGGCATGGTACTTCTGCAGAAGCCTTCTTCTGTCACTGCAAGTTCTCCAATCCAAAGATTTTGTATCGATCCAGTCAAATGTTCCAGCACACACTAGCACACACTGACACACCTTCAATCTTTTCCCTGAATACACGGAAGTAAATTAATTCATTGCATTCACAGGAAAAATAATCGTATACAACAGCATTTATCCATTTTGATAGAATTCCACTATTTTCTTTGTTCTAAATTAACAAGTCATTCTGACTTTTTCAAATAAATAGTTTTTATTATACTTCTAGATATAATATATATTTAAATATATAGCAGAATTTACAATTTTAAAAACAGAACAACTTAATTTTAAAAAGATGTGTAAAACACGAGTTATCAGAAAGGTATGCAAAATGCTATTGTGCAAGTGAAATTTGATGTTTGGGTCTTGAGCCTTTTACGTGTGCCATCAAAAAGTTGTACCCAGGACACATGTGCCACTTTCGAAAGTTCAACTGGACCTGTGAGCCATCGTTCATCTTTGTTTTTTCCTCTACACCATTCCGTCTATTTTCATGCCTAATGGTGTCAACCAGGTGGGTGACGTGTGGGTCCCCTCGCTTATCTCTCCCTTTAGTCAGCGATGTGTGGATCCCACACGTCAGCTCCTTCAACCTACTGCCCCCTTCCTCCAATCTCCTCTTCCGCCACCGTCCATCCGGGGGCAATCCCGGAGGGTGGCGGCTGCTGCACGCCTACGTGCACCTGTGGGGCAGCTCCCGCACGCGCGCGTGGCGGCTCTTCCGCGGCTCGCGGCAAGCCGGCGCCGCGCGCCCACGGGTCCGTGGCGGCGGCGGGCGAGCTAGCCGGCCGCACGCACCCGCGGCGGCGGCGGCGCTGCTTCAAGTTGCCGCCGCCCATGGCGCCCATGGCGGGCGCCACCCGCCCCTCCGGCACTGCCCCTGGCTGGATGGACGGTGGAGGAAGAGGAGATTAGAGGAAGGGGGCTGGAGGTTGCAGAAGAAGCTGACGTGTGGGACCCACACGTCAGTGACTAAAGGGAGAGATAAGCAGAGGAGACCCACACGTCAGTGACCCACACATCACCCACCTGATTGACACCGTTAGGCATGAAAACAGATGGAATGACGTAGAGGAAAAAACGAAGATGAACGATGACACACAGGTCCAGTTGAACTTTCGAGTGGCACACAGGTCTGATACAACTTTTTTGATGGCACACTGGTAAAAGGCTCTCACAAACCTACCTAACTCCTCAAGTCCTCCTAGTCCTCTCCTCATAGTTCACACCTAGTGGCAAAACCGGAGGGGGGGCATTGGCCCCCCATAAAAACAAAGAATTTTTTATAATATAAAAATAGTTATATATCCCAAAATTTAATTATACATCACAAAATTCTCTTTTCACCTATTTTTTATGATAATATTGTGATTATTATTACAAACACTAATATACATGTAAAATACTATAAAGTCATATATTTGTTATATATATATATATATATTTATCGTATTTACGATATACCGTCTATTGCTTGGACCCTCTTATTCAAAAATTCTGTTTCGCTACTGCTCACACCCCTTTATGGCAGTAGGGTGTAGCATGCGCTTGATAAGGATACTCACAAAGGAGGCAAAGAGCAGCACAGCGGCCCAAGCGTCCTCTGCGTATCCTCGCCATTGTGGAGCAGCTTAGAAAGGTGAAGGGTCGCAACCACCACAAGGGCGACAGCCTCGGGGATGTGTTCCTAGGCCACCACTAGGTGTGGTGGTGGCTCTGGTTCTTCACTATGGCTCACCGGTGAATGGCCGCTGACACATATAATGTCTAGAGAGGTTATGCCAAGTAGAGTGACTAGGACGGTGCCTCCTACGGCCGCCACCACAAGATGCACGGGCTTCAGGAATTGATCACGAAGGCTGCCCATTAGGTTTTGGTGGAGAAACTGATCTTCGTAATTTATATCAACGGTGAGTTTCTCAGTTTCCCGCTTTCCATTTTGGACCAATGGTGTATAAAAAACTGTTGCACAAGTGTTGACACTCGTTAGCGTCAACTTTTACTAGGGCTTTTTAGCCGAATGAAAACAAGAAAACACACTAGTCTAGGGCTTTATCTGATAAATTCCATGAGTTTTGCATATTCTGTATTTTCCAGGGTGATTTTCAGAAAAGCTGAAAAAGAGGGATTCTAGTGCAAAATAAGCACGAAAACTTATCCGCCACGGAAATATCACGATTGGGCTCGGGAACCATCTAGAAGACACCCGAAGCAACGGGACCCCCGAGAGGAAAAAGGGGCCGGCCGGCCAATGCGTTGTGGCCGCCCGGCCCCCCCTCGCTAGGGTTTCGGCCCCCTTTCGAAGCTTCCTCCACCGCCTACGAGGAGTCATCTTGGCCCTTGGTTACGCCGGGTTTGATCCTCGCGACGCACATCGATCCCACCGGGCTATAAATAAAGAGGTAGACCCCCTCCCCTCGAAGCATCAAGTCATTTGGAGATCCAGCCATCAAGAGCCTTCTCTAGTTCATCGAGCCTCTCTAGTTCATAGCTTTAGCCTAGTTAGATTAGAAGTAGAAGAGTTCTAGTTCTTCACGGGATCCGGAGCCCCCGGCGTCATGCTGAGCGCGGAGTTCGGTATAGATCTAGTACCTTTCTCTTATTGCATTCATTATGATTCAGCAACATTGTTCTTAATCTCTTATATATTCTTAATTGCAATAGTCATTGTCTACTTTGATTATATGTCTAGGATAGTTGGTTTGATCTTATTGAATTCATGTAATTGCTCAGATAGCGTTTACCCAAGCGTGCCGGGTAGATGGTAGACAATATGTAGACGTGGTGTCTAGATATCTTTTTATCTCTGCGAGTGCACCCCGACGTGTTGGGACGTGTGGTAGTCCGCGCAGTGACAAATGCGTTGGTTCCTCTCAGAGTCCACCCTCCGTACGTAGGACTAGCATGGGCACGGGGCCGCGAAGGAGGTGACCCTTGTATCTTAATACCCTCATTAGTTGATGTCTCTTTACATGTGATAATGATATAGGGTTAACTTAACAATGATTGCTAGATGTAGTTGCACTAATTAGAGTTATTCATTGACGTAGTTATTGAATTACCTTAGTATTTATTCCCGAAGTTTATCCATTGGCTAGCTATTGTTATGACTAGAAGAGCTCGATGTTTATCTATTTATGATGACCGATCATTATTATTATTTATCATATATATCTTTTATCACGTGACTTATCCCCTCGTTATGAGTAGGATTCTAGTTATGGTTTGCCTTTCACATCAATAGTATAGGTTATAGTTTATAAGTCCTACATATAGACCTTCCCAAAGGTATAAATATAAATCGACAACCCGGTAGACTTCCCTAGGTAAAATGCTACAACGGTATAATTATCTGTCCGCTTGCGTAACCGATCTTAGTTTATATTCTTATCTTTATATTCATATCTTTTATTTCTGCCTAGTCATATTGAATACATATAAATCTATAGTTATTTCTTAAGCAATATGATTAAGGATGACAACTTAATTCATGCTTAGGAATGATAGTGATAAATAGGTGGCTAGTTGCTAATGACAAGTTAATTTAATACCGAGCATTTTTGGCGCTATTACTAGAGGTAGGGTTTATCTCTATTTTTAGTAGTGGCGTTAGAAATGCCAACGACGGGTGGAGATGTTCCGTGTGACTTTACGATTTGGTTGGGTGCCATGAGAAACCAGGTCACAAAACAAATCTTGTAGTATGTAAATTCATGGTTCTGTCAAAACTGTGGTCTTTTGAAGTTTTAGAAACTCTACTCATAATGGGGCACTGGCCTCCCATAAAAATAAAGAATTTTTATAATATAAGAAATTAGTTATATATATTCCAAAATTCAATTATACATCACAAAATTCTCTTTCACCTATTTTTTATGATAATATTGTGATTATTATTATGAACACTAATATACATGCAAAATACTATGAAGTCATACATTTGTTATATATATTTATTATATTTATGATATACCATCTATTGCTCGGACCCTATTATTTAAAAGTTCTGGTTCTACTACTGCTCACACCCCATTATGGCGCGCGGGGTGTAGTGTGCCCTTAATAAGGATACTCACAAAGGAGGCAAAGAGCAGCCTTTGGGCGGCCCAAGCGCCCTCTGCGTATCCTCGCCATCGTGGACCAGCTCGAAAGGTGAAGGGTCGCACCCACCACAAGGGCGACAGCCTTGGGGATGTGTTCCTAGGCCACCACTAGGTGTGGTGGTGGCTCGCTCTTCACTGGGCTTTACCGGGCGAATGGCCACTAGACGCATGTAATGTCTACGGAGGTCATGCCAAGCAGAGTGACCAGGGGCGGCACCTCCTACGGCCGCCACCACAAGATGCACGGGCTTCAGGAATTGATCGCGAAGGTCGCATTGCATTGGGTTTTGGTGGAGAGACCGATCTTCGCAATTTATATCGAAGGTGAGTTGCTCGTTTTTCCGCTTTCGTTTTGGACCAATGGTATATAAAAAACTGTTGCAAAAGTTCGACAGGTAGTGTTCTGAGTTTTTCAAATTGGCCATAGAACTCCTGCATAAATAAAGAGTATTATTACCTTTTGCTTTCTTCTTAACAAACTCTACAAGAAAGTTGGCGCAGTTTGTCACTGATGGAGGGGGGGGCACAACCCCCTAAAAAACAATGATTTTTATATATATGAAAAAATTTGCTTGTCAAAATTCAATTTTACACAAAAAATTTCTCTTTTCTCCTTTTTTTTGATAATATTAGGATTTTTATTATAAATATTAGAAATATATGTAAAATACTATGAAGCTATACACTTGTTATATGTATTTGTTGGATTACAATGTGCCGTCTATTGTTGGGTCCCACTTAATTAAAATTTATTTCCACAAGAGAAGAAAAGAGAAAAACAACAAAGATTACTGGAAAAAATGTGGTCAGATGTTTCTAATTTGTCAACGTAGCCCACCACTCTTTCGGCTCTTTAGGCCTTTCCCGACGCGACTGCTGGTGTGCTGCCCCAGTTCCATCTCAGCATTAATTCTCCATGTCATAGCAAACTAGTGGCCTCATAAGTGTTAAAATATCCTGCATAAGATATATAGACTTCATCCGATGAAAAGGTGAGACCACCGCTTTAGTAGAGAGGAGTGGTGTTCTGACAACTACCATCATCCGAAAAAGCTGTGCACTAGACTTTGCGTCTACGTTGGGAGGATGGAAGCTATCTTTACTGCTTGTTTATGTGTTATATAGTTTTTTGTGAGGCTAACAAATTTGTTAGCCCGTGTTGGTGCCCCTCTGTTCGGCTGGCTGGTCTCGGCTGGTTGGCGTGCGTATTCCAGAAATTGTTTTTGAGCCGCTACAGTGTTTTGTCTCTTCGCTGCAGTGTTTTTCCAGCTCATGCCAGGTCCTAGGAGTACTTCTTCGGCCGACTATCCACCATCCGATGCTACTATCAGAATGCGAGATCCTTTTTTTTTTTTTTGTGACACATCAGAATGCGAGATCCGACGGCTATAGATTAAACCGCCTCCGAGCCCTGCCCTCCTCCTTGCCGTTCTGACACCACACCAGTGTCCAACAAATCCGAGGGCCGCGGAGGCTACGGCTGAATCGGACAAACCAAACCACCCATCTCACGGTCCCACACGCCAGTGACTCAGCCTAATCGAGCCGAAACCGAGCTCCCCGCTCCCCCAAGGCCCCAAATCCCCCAAGCAGCTGCCCCCCCTCCAACTCATTCCCAAATCCGCCGCATCAGCCGCAACGCGAAGCAAACGACGCCCGAAAACCCACACCCAATTCCTCCCTCTCTCGCCGCGCATCGACGACGGCGCGGGCGCCATGATCCTGCGCACGTACGGGCGCAGATCCCGCTCCTTCTCCGACGGCGGGGGCGGGGTCTCGTCCTCGCAGGACGCGTTCGACTTCGACGCCGACGATGACGTGCTGGGGTCGTCGGCCTCGCAGCCGCTCCCGCTCCCGCCGTCGCAGGAGTCTTCCTCGATGTGGGAATTCGACGAGGACCCGCCTCCGTCCCGCCGCGGGCCCGGCAGGAGGGGAGGCGGCGCGGGCAAGAAGAGGAGGTGGATGGGAGCTCGCGGAAGCCCCCGTGGTGGCGCCGTCGGCGACGCTGATGGAGGCGGAGGAGTACGGAGAGATGATGGAGAGCGTGGACGAGGTCACGTTCGCGCTCGACGGGCTCCGCCCCGCCGCACAGAAGCGGACGCGGCGGGCCAGCCTGCTCGCGCTGCTCGGGATCTGCGTCTCCGCCGAGCGCCGCCGCGTGCTCCGCTCCCAAGGGTGAGTTCATCAAAGGCGCGTCCTTTCCCTTGTGCTCAGCCAAGAACATCAATTAGGTTCTTGCTTATCTTTCTTGGTAATGTTCACCGTAAAATCGAAAACCGTGATGGTGTTCATGTGAAATTAGGGCTAAAAAATTAGGGTTTCTTTGAGAAAGGAACCGCCTTTCTGCCTTTGGACGATGTGCTTCCTTTGTTTGCTTGGTTTCGCAACAGACGGCTAATTCCTTGCCTAAAACACAAGTATTGGTTTTACGGTTCAATCATCTCCCGGTTGCAGCTTAACACGAACTGTTATTGTTTCTGTATTATTGTAGAACTGACTCTGTTGATTCCAACAAGCATTAGTGTCACTTCCTTTGGTTTACAACCTAATTTTATCAATGTGTTTAATAAGAAGTATGCAAATGCATTTGATTTGCCTAGGAACATTTCTAGCAGATTGGTATCTTCTTTAGCTGAGAGATTGTATCCTGCATCGTCCCTGAAACAGTAGCATGGGTAGTGATTAGTAGTGCCTAGAAATTGGTCCATCTTGTTTGAATTATATCTGAAGCTCAAGCATCATTGCAAGTTGTCTGAAGTATGCTGTTTGGCAGAAATGGAAATTATTGAGGTGTAGCTAAATGTTTCTCATTAGGCATATACGCGTATTTTGTGATTTCTGGGAATTAGGCGTGTTTCCAGTTTGGATTGAACAATAATGATTGTTGTCTTGTAAAGTGAAAGTTTCACTTGAGCTGAAATTTGTTTTTGGTTTACTCTTACACTCACAGTCCAACACTGATGCTGTACTTCACTTAAGAGACATAATACCTTGGTTAGAATAAGTTGAAGGTGTGGGATATCTGTTTTGCTGTCTGAACTGGGCTTCAATTCATGGAGCAAGGTCAAATGGCAATTCATTTCAATAAGTACACAAGGATAGCTAAATTACTTTCGAATCAGAGAACTTTCCAGCTCTAAAGATGTTAGCATTTAACAAACACAGTATTAGATTTGTCACCTTTTTTTCCATTCTATTGCTTATACAAATGCCTTCCTTTTCTTATATCCTGTAGATTGGTACAGCAAATTATCGATGCTATTTTGGTTCTGGACATTGATGATCCTCCCTGCGCTATTGCTGCAGGAGCTCTTTTATTTGTTTTGGCAAGTGATGTGAGTACCTCTTGATCTCAGTCTAAATCCTGCATGCTTTATGCATATTAAATACGTCTTATCTCGAAGTTGCAATCACCTAGATGATTACAATGTGGAGAAAAGCTATTAATTTCCATTGTGTTTTCTCTTTTAGCTGCAACCACTTCTGCTTTACAATGCCACTTTTTTCACATTACAAGGCTGGCATGTTCTATGAGAAAATCAAACAAGAAACACCATGATTTAATCTCAAATTTTTTGAATATAAAAATTTAAAAACTAACTAGAAATTTGTTGAAAGTAAATCTCAGGCAGTGTTACATTTTTAACCTTTTTCATTAATTTGACCTAAATGACTATCTCTTGTTTTATAAGATGTAATTATATTGTACTTTTCCTTCCTTGAAAACGAAGGAGAGCTGCATGTCATTGTATTAAAAGAAGGAGAAAAAGGTCATACATAGCCCCGAACACACACACACACACACTCTCTCTCTCACTAGCTAGCTAAGACTGAATCACCTTCTACAGAATGGAAAAAAGTGACCTCTAAGAAACAATCTTTGTACTATTTAATTTAACCAATGGTTCTTCTCTTTTACCACTTTCTTTCTTTTTTTACTTAGAATAAATAAGATTTTTGACTTTTCATCATTTATGAGATGCAACTCTACAGCTACAACTTAATGGAGGCATTCTAACAATAACTCTAATGATATTTTCATATAGTGAATCTATGTAACTCTAACCTTACAGTTATGCAAATGGTCAACCTTGAGAAATTTGATTGATGGCACTAGATTCTGGAATTCAGTTAGTAGTAATTCAATATGGGTTCTGCTTATTGTTTCCTCTGTTATTATTCAGGTCCAAGACAATAATTCGCTGGATTCAGAAACTTGTGTCCATTTCCTTCTTAAATTATTAAACCCTCCGGTGAATGTCGTTGATGCCAAAGCGCCATCAATAGGTTCCAAACTTCTTGGAATCAGTAAATTTCAGATGCTTAACAGTTCCAATAAGGATGCGGATTCTAGTTCAGAGGACATACTTTTAAAAGTTGAAGAAATCCTCTTAAGCTGCAAAGAGATCAAGCCACTAGGCAGGGATGATAAGAGAACAACAAGGCCAGAACTATGTTCAAAGTGGCTTGCTTTGTTGACAATGGAAAAGGCGTGCTTGTCTGCTGTTGCATTAGAGGGTAAGTTCTCTAATCAAATTTCTTGATCACGATTCCCCTTCAGGTCTGATTTTATTAGTCCAAGCAATAAAATCAAATAATAAGTTAAGTAATAGTTACAGCATTACATGGATGATTTTGTCTGGTTATTGTTTCACTTGCTGCTGATTGTTGTCTTAACTTTAATTTAATAAACCTAATTTAATAGCAAGGTTTGCCGTCATCACTCTGAAGTGCTATAACAACTTTTACAGATACATCTGACACGGTGTTGAAACTTGGAGGAAATTTCAAAGAAACATTAAGGCAGTCTGGTGGCCTTGATAATATTTTTAATGTTATGGTGAATTGCCATTCAGAACTGGAGGTAAGACCTTAATTTTGTGTATATGAACGTTCTCTAACAGGTTTATACAAAAACTATAAAATTGGCATTATTTGTTCTGCTATGGTAAACGGTAAAGGATGTTTAACTTTTGAACCTTGTACAATGCATGCTCCAGTGTACAATGCATGGTAAAGGATGTTTAACTTTTGAACCTTGTACAATGCATGCTCCAGTGTACTTGAAGCTGCAATCTGAAAGAATATTATTGTGAGCTACATGAAAAACATGTTGCAAGACAAAGTTATGTTGCAATAATTGCTTTGGTTGAAAAATTTTAGATTTGAAATGTACCCTTACTGTGATTACCAGTACGATTTGAACTTTGGGGAAATGATGAAGTAATACCCTTGAAACCCTTGAAAATTGAATTTCTCATCTCGTATACTCCCAAGATGATGATTCTTAACACTTCCATCGAATAGAGTAATTAATGGGGTGTTCGGTTTGAGGAATCAGCTCATCTTGATGGGGTGGTCCATCATCAGGTGATCCTATATGAATTTGGTGGGATGACCCCATTCTCCATGCATATACTAATTGTGTGCGTATGAGGAATGTGGTGATGATGGACCACCCTATTCAAATGCTCAAACCAAACATGAATTTTGAGGGTGAGATGAAAGATGGACCACCTCTTTACTGAAACCAAACACAACGCAGATGTCTTTTTGTTGAGTGTTACGATTCCATTGATATTTGCCTTCTCTGGATATGCAAGTACTCTAGTATTGACATTCTTCAGGATTTTCATATTTTTTATCCTTAGGGTGCCGATCTGTATATTGTCTGTCCTTTCTTTACATGTCACCTGTTTGACACATATGCAATAATAATATATGTTCATGCGAAGTGACTGCAATAACAATCTGCCTCTGGTGGCAAACCTTGTTTATTAGAAACTTGTAAAGGATGCCTCCACTACGGCTGTGGAGGGAAATGAAGGAGCTCCTCTGCAAAGCACTGCACTCCTCTTGAAATGTTTGAAAATTTTGGAGAATGCCACATTTCTAAGTGACAACAACAAGGTAATCTTCAGTATCTTGTTTGCTCGATTTGCTTCTATCTCACTGCTCTCTATGATGTTTTTGTGCTTTTGCTGTAATGGTGTTGCCATGTTTGCTGCTAAGTGCTACCTGTATTATTTTACAAGGTCTTCTAATATCATTTTGTTCCTTCCAGACCCATTTGCTCAGCATGAGTCGAAAATTGAGCCCTAAATGCCCCTCACTTCCCTTTGTTGGCGTCATTCTCAGTATTATTGAATTACTATCAGGTAATTGCATACTAATTTAATATTACTACTACTCAAGACTTAATGTAAAACTTGATGACACCCCTTTGTAATCTGATTGTTATTCCTGTTGCTGCAGCTCTCTCTCCTTCAGAAACCTTCCACTACTTCAAGAAAAGCAGATCCAAAAATACTAAAGTTTGCAACGGGCCTGCTCTGGTAATAAAATTATCTCCATTTTATATTTGTATTACGAGCCTGATTACGATGATCACCCTTGTATATTTCTATTTCAAATTCAATCCGTCTAACTAGGGTTCATGCCAAAACTTTTATCAGTTCTCGTTTTATGTTTTTTCATTGAATGGTACCATTATTCTCCTGACCAATATGTATTTCAAGATCTCTGTACCATCTGGTGTTAGCTATACTATCTGGGCCACCACAAACTCTTCTGTTATCTTTCTGATCTAATTTGAAGACCAATGGTACTTGTTCCAAGTTTAACATAGTTACATTTTGAACATTGCATTGTGCCGCAGACAGTAGAGGTTTGAGCTTATTGAGTCGTCATGGCGAGTGCAATAACTCAAAGAAAAAGAGCGGCCTTTTACTGAATCGAAGGCGCCAGGATTGCTCATCCATCAAATCGGAAGCTTCTCTTGTTACTCTCTCTTCTAGTAGTGCTGTCTGTCAGTCAGAAAGGACACTCGATTGTTCATCTTTTTCAAGCAGTGGGGCATCAAGTGGTTCATTTGGAGTGAAACACAATAATGGTGCTAGTTTGAAGCTCAATGTGAGAAAGGATCGTTCTAAAGCTAATCCAATCAGGGGCTCTAGTGGTTGGATTTCTATAAAAGCACAAACTTCTGATTGGAACTCCAGAGAAATGGCAAAAAAAAAAGCGTCGTCTATCTGAAAATGTACACACTGATTTGAGTAATGGTGGTGATGATCCATTTGCATTTGATGATACTGATCAAGAACCTTCAAATTGGGATGTATTTGGTCCAAAAAGGAAACCATCACAGAAGCGAGCAAAACGATCTAATGGAGAAGTGCTGGATGATTGTGGGACTGCAGTAATGGGAAGTCCTGAATTATGTCAACCTGAAGATATTTATCAGTCAGGTGCAACTTCTGATTCTAAGGTTTTAGATGAGTCCAATCTTTTGGAAGATTGCCTTTTGGCATCAGTTAAGGTAATGGATCATGTTTCCTTTTGATGTTTCTTGTCTTGGGTTACCTCTATAACTCTTGTTGCCTGACATCTTTGAAATCTTGATAAAGAATTGTGGAAGCTGTATATACTTCACAAGGTCTCCAATTGTCGTAATTTTTCTATACAGAATTACCAGACATCAGTACTTCTATAGTTCTATTCCATGTGTCAATTTGTATATTCACACCTACCATAAGAACATTCACTCCTGCCGGCTATCGACTTTTTTTTTTTTTTCTTCTTTTTTTGCCAGAGTATGCTTGAGTAGTGGGTGAGCTTTTTGCAAAATTAAAACTTTACAAGTTTTAAGCTTAGCTCGTGCTTCTACTTTGCTAGTCATTGTGAAAGTTTTGATTAGCTAGCTTACCAAACAAACATGTTTTGCAGCAGGCCACTGGCATATTATTGAGGGACTACTTTTTTTTTTTTACATTTGCAATGAGATGTATCTGACATCTTCCATTGATTTTATGGCAGGTTCTTATGAACTTGGCAAATGACAACCCGCCTGGTTGTGAACAGATTGCGTCATGCGGCGGAATTAATACCATGGCCTCCTTGATCATTAAACATTTCCCCTCCTTCGATTTCTCCATGGACAGTAACAATCAAATGAAAGAAAGTGTGTCTTGTGGTGATCTGTCATCTTCCCAGAACAGCAAATCACTCCAAATCAAAACTAAGCAATTGCGAGACTATGAACTTGATTTTCTGGTCGCCATATTAGGATTACTTGTCAACCTTGTGGAGAAGGATAGCCTTAATAGGTAGGACTCCCTTTCCTTGACTCCATTTGCTCCATTTATGTAAATATTACTGGTTTGCCAGTTTATTAGATCTGGAAAGTTGCTATACATCCTCTAGTCAATGCCTGTAATTCTGACTTCACCTGGCTGGCCGGCTACAGGGTACGACTTGCGAATGCCCGTGTTTCTGTCAAGCTGTCTCAAAATCCAGATAGTGAAGAGGTACAGAGGGATGTCATACCGCTGCTCTGTTCAATATTCTTAGCGAGTCAAGGTACCGGGGAAACTGCTGAAGCCATATCACCGGTAATGGTCATTCCCAATTTGAATCCTGTTTTCATATTTTACAACATAACAAAGTGAGGAAATAGTCACCTTCCCGCTTGGTTCAAAATAGAAATTTCTACACCTTGCAGACGGCAATTCTAGCTGATGGGCATGGTGTAACGTTACCAATGACAGGCTGTCCTTATCTTAGCATATATAGGGAGAAGTATGTAATGTAAACCACATCTTAGGTGGAAACATGGAAACCTACTCGAAACTCATACTTGGGGAACTTGGCATATAATAGTGCAATCATGAACCATAGATGTACTTTGTCGTTGAGGTTGGGATGCAAACTCATTTTTTCAGGAAAAATTCATCCGAAAACGAAAAAATTCAGGTGCATGTGCTCTAGAATACTAAATCCAGCAGTGTTCTTTTCTATATGACCATACATTTAAATATCTCTGTTGTGGTACCAGTCTGTGTCTGTCATTTATTATAAGAGGCCAGTTTTGTTTCATCTCACTTTCCCTTGCTCTGTGTGCCCTCTCATGCAAGTTGCAATTTCTTCATTAAACCACCATCATTTCTCCCTACTATTTTGTATCCTGTTATAAACCTGCCAATATAAGGTTATCAGTTGGTGGTTATGTAGACTGGGCACCGGGAATAAAAATATATATGTTTATTTGTAGACACTAGAGATTGCCAAAATGTTTGTTCGAACTTAGAATTAAATTAGCACCTTTTAGTTCTGGTTTAGCATTGCAATTATGGCTTCTCTATATGTTGTATTTCTACATGCTACCTAGAAACATACAACTGTGTTCTGCATACCGTATGACTCTCGTGAGCCCCATTTATTGATGTCTGTTTCTAATTTTCAGGATGATGAAGAATCTTTGTTGCAAGGACAACGCCGAAGCTGAAATGATGATCGTGGAGGCGTATGCAGCACTTGTGCTCGCCTTTCTTTCAACGGAAAGGTCCATACTGCCTTATTTCATAATTTTTTCTTAATTTCTTATAATTTTAATGTGAGCCCCACTGCCATTAGCTTCTGAACTGTATGTTTGCTGCCACAGTATGAAGGTTCGAGGAGCCATTTCCAGTTGCCTTCCGGACAACAACTTAAAAGTTCTTGTACCAGTGCTAGAGAAATTTGTGGTATGTCTCCAAAATTTCTGAACAAGATACATGGACTACTCTATTTTCTTTGTCTTTGTGTAGCTTGTATCTATATATTCTTTTTTTTCTGGCATGTTTACTAGATAGTATGCGACTGCACCAGCTTCAAAATTTTCTTGGTTGTTTTCCTGATCTCCCTTTCTGCGACAGCTTTGAGCTAGTCTTGCTCATAATTTATCCAAACCATCTTGTTCTCTTGCAGTCATTTCATCTGCAGCTCAACATGATGACAAGGGAAACACACTCAGCTGTCACTGAAGTCATTGAAAGATGCCGGCAATCATAGAAGTGGGAAGAGGCGCCCTGTACAGATTAACTGACCTCTTTTTGCAGCCGAAGCACACACAGGTGTTGCTCATCACCTGGCCAGGGCGTGACAAATCGATGCGCGAGGCCGGCCTGCAGTGGGCTTGGGAGCTAACAGTGACTTTATTCTTTCTTTTGTCGGTCCTGTTGTTCTGATCCTGTTTTGCGTGTCTCCTTAGTTTCTTCTTCACCTCCCCGAAATCATGTTGTTTCCGTACCCTAGAATAGTGCATACTATGAATGTACAATAACAGCATAGGCCATAGGGAATGTAGTTGTGCTGTTTCAGTTCTAAAGCTCTGCCTTACAGGTTGTATTTTTTGTGTCACATGGAATCAGTGACCACATGCCAAATTCTGACAAGTTAATAGTATATATCTCATAATAGCCGTAACTATGTAGCTCTACTAATCTACTTATAAAAGGACCCCCCATAAGTTCGAAGCATCTTCCTGTTCCGAAAATGACAGTGTTGTATGCAAACAGTGTGGCTGGAAGGTATACAATTCTTTCAGGTTGGTACTTCTAGTGCTATATATGCTGCACGTCCTGTCAGTAACTATGGTCGATGAGCTCTCTTCTGCTGCTTGGGCTTAAAAAGGTTACTCCTGAAAATGGCAGTTGCATGCACTTCTATGTGTGTGCCCCTATTATACTCAGTATAACCGTAACTGAAAATGGTATTAGGATCGGCGAGAGCAATATATCAGTATAAATAAAGGTTTCATCAGTTTTGTTCTACTCCTGCAGCTTCAGAGCTTCAGCTGAACAAATTTACAATTACATGAAGGAAAACATCGATCTTTCAGGCAAGTTCCAAACTACTCCCTTGGTCCGCAGAAAGAATCGTAATTATGGGACTTCCGCAAAAAGAATCGTAATTATGGGACTTCTAAATATTATGTTTGACCGTTCGTCTTATTCAAATTATATATATATATATTATAAAATAAATAAATTATTATTAAAATATCTTTAATAATAAAATGAGTTGTAACAAGATATATAATATTTATATAAAATTAAGTTCTACAATTATGTTCTTTTACGAACGGAAAGAGTAACAAATTTGCAACTTACTAGAAGGAAAATAAATCCAGGTAAAAGTTCCAAACCGCACAAGAAACTTTGAAAACCCCGATGAAAAAAGCCGAGTTTTTAAGCGCATTCGGACCCAAGAAACTTTGAAAACCTCGATGAGAAACGCCGAGTTTTTCTTAGCGCATTTGGACCCACGTGCCGCCGGCCGGTAGCCCCCACGGCCCACCGGTCGCATCGCGTCGCCTCGCCGGCGCACGCCTGCACACATCAACCCGTCCGTCCGCGCGCGAGCCGCGAGCTCCCACCGACCCCCCGCCCCACGATTTTATCCGTTCCTCACTCGTCTCTCCAGCGAAGCCATCATCATCTCCCCATCCCACGTGCGCGCCACCTCCCCCCACCGCGTCCGCGTCGCCGGCCATACTCCGTCGGGAACGAGATCACGGGCCCAGCCTCTTCTTCCCCGGTTGTGGGAGCGGAGCGTGCGAGGAGGCGGGGGTTGGTTTCGCGGGCCGACCATGGGGACGCTCATCCGGCTGGGGCCCGCCGCGTCGCCTCTCCCCATCGCTTCCTCCTCGTCGTCCGCCGACGGTATCGCAGACTCGCCTCTCTGCTGTCTCCGGGGGAAGCCACGGTGCTGATCTTATCTTATCTACGATTTATTGGTCGGTTCGTAGTGGCGGCCGTTGGCGGCTTCGGCGGCGGCGGCGACGGGGCGAGGAGCTTGCGGCATCGGGTGTCGGTGGCGGTGTTCCGGTCCTCGAGTACGCAGGTTCTGGCGACGAGGTGGCGCCGGCGGAGAGGTACGGTTGTGCGGTCGGATGTGGTCGCCGGTGGCGCAGCCGCCGCGGCAGCTGGGGATTCGACACCGGCGCTGTCAGGTATCATTCTTGCTGAGTATGTTGAAATGTTTTAATCGTTTTAAAGATGATCGTGATATTGCAGTGGTTTGTATACATTGGAGAAAATATGGTCTGTGTGACACATAGCTCAGCGAAATGGGAAACTATCCTATTAGGAGGGGGTGAGTGGTAAATGATTTGCCACTTCATGAGAGCAGTGAGTGTGAGAGGGGCTAGGCGCGACCCCTCTCGTAATGGGCAAATGACAAAACGTTAATGGCCCTAGTTATGGAGGATGGATATCTTTACAAATCTGCAGTGACTAAATTGCTATTGCTAATGGTCCGTAGTTTAGATGATTCAAGGTAAATTCATAATGCAAAAACAAAAGAGTCGTTTGGTTCCGATGGTTAAGTACTATGATTACAACCGATACTCCCATCTAACTGAAAGACGCCACTACATTGTTCAACAGTAGAAATAGGGACTCATCTGGCAGTGTGTAGTCTTTTAGACACCTTATAGCATATGGTGTAGCAGTACTGCACCATTTTCCTAGTGAGAAAATTGGCTGTCTCATGCTTATTGGAAAACATGTGCGCATGTAGAACAAGGCAACAAATAGCCTGTATGAAATGAATAGCATACAGAGAAAATGCAAGATATCAAACTACAGAATTGGATCTCCTTGTGCTAACTTGAAATTACTTTAACAGGCCTGCAATTGGCTTCAAGAGTCAGGGGGGTTTGCTTCTATTTGGTGACTGCAGTTGCAGCAATCTTTTTGTTTGTAGCTATGGTTGTGGTTCATCCACTCGTGCTGCTATTTGACCGGTACCGTAGGAGAGCACAGCACTACATCGCAAAGATTTGGGCTACGTTGACAATTTCCATGTTCTACAAGCTTGAGGTTGAGGGAATGGAGAATCTACCTCCAAATAGCAGTCCTGGTGTCTATGTTGCTAATCATCAGAGCTTCTTGGATATTTATACCCTTCTAACTCTAGGGAGGTGCTTCAAATTTATAAGCAAGACCAGTATTTTTATGTTCCCTATTATAGGGTGGGCAATGTATCTCTTGGGTGTGATTCCTCTGCGGCGTATGGACAGCAGGAGCCAACTGGTATGAGTAAACTCATCTCTATTTAGACTATAGTTTAGATAAATTTGTGATGAAACTATATCTTTTTGGATCATTTATATTATTTAGAGGGACACAAGACAGTTTTGTTTTGTAATTGGCCTGCCTGCTCGCTTTAGTTTGGTTTGCACAGCTTTGGCTTTGGCATGTGGTTTAAAACATTAAGCAAACCAAATAACCAAGTTTATGTAAAAATATAGACACCATATTTCAACTTTGTGCTCCATATTCTGCATAACATTGGTCTTGGAAATGCAGGATTGTCTCAAACGGTGCGTGGACTTGGTGGGAAAAGGAGCTTCTGTATTTTTCTTTCCAGAGGGTACTCGAAGTAAAGATGGCAAGTTGGGTGTATTTAAGGTTCGGTTTTACCAAACTAGATCTTATTTCTCTATTCATTATGCTTTTAACTTTTTCTTGGAGCATTGACGCTCTGTCATAATTTTTCTCAGCGTGGAGCATTCAGTGTCGCCGCAAAGACCGGAGCTCCTGTGATACCTATTACTCTTATCGGAACTGGGAAATTGATGCCTTCTGGAATGGAAGGAATTCTCAATTCAGGTTCAGTAAAGGTGATTATTCACCGACCTATTCAAGGAAACAATGCAGAAACATTATGTTCCGAAGCAAGGAATGTGATAGCAGACACTCTTCTTCTACATGGTTATGGAGTGCATTAAAGCAAGTGGGTGCTTTGGTCAATTTTTTTTCTGAACGCTTGGTCTATTCTCCAGAAGAATTTCAGAGGACAAGTACTTGAGAGCTGAGACAAAGCTTGTTGCAGGTACTGATACTAATTATCTACCTTGATTTTCAGAAAGCTTGGCAATTTATGATGTCTAGGTTGCTCTTTGTTGAATAAGTTTGTTTATTTTTTTCTCCAAAAAGGGTCGCTTATGTACTGTAATTGCACGGGACCTGATTATCTATTGCGACAATAGAGTAGACCCTTCAAATAATGGAATGATTGATTAATACTGGAGGTGTGCCTGCCCTTTGTCCTTCCATCCCTTCCTTTGATATAGGAGTATGAATCGCTCTTGAGTATGAAACATGACAGGCGGCAACTTTAGATATCAGAAGATGCAGTGCCTCAGGAGTCAGGCCTGTACAGTAGCTGGTCCATACTGGCAGTGTTCTCAATTATGTGGTTCAGATGTATATTCATGCACTGGGGGCCTGTTTCTTGCATAGCAGTATTAGACTAGTGGATAAAAGATGACATGAATCACTTCACTTGTGCCAATTCATTGTGCAATCTGTCTTCTTTATTAATATAATCAGCAACTCTCCTGCTAAAAAAAGAGTGCAATCTGTACCTTTTGGTGTTCCTCATGGCCTATGCCAGGTTTTGAGTACTTTTGTCTTCTATGTGTTGCAGATGTAATCATGTAAAGGCAAGAGGGAGAAACATGGCTTGAATTGGCGGTTTTAACATGTGGTCTAATGCTGCAAACCCCACTTCCTTTTTTGTTGGTTTGATAGTACAAAGTGATGTAAAAGGCAGAGGCCGTCTTCATTGGATGGAAAATGGAGCTCCCGTGATTTTTTGCCATTTTGCAATGAAATTCCGGGATTTTGACCTGAAATACACCTTGTTTCAAAGCTATACACGCTGGAGCATCAAATCCTGGATAAAATTTCTTTAGCTGTGTGTAGATGTAGCCGTCCGGAGGGCTTCCTGACGAGACTTGTCGATATGTCCTTAACTTTTGGCTTTGCTTGCTGGTGTTCTTGTTTCGTTATTTGCTTGCCTCTTGTCTGCAACTCTGCATCTTGTATAATCGCTTTGTGATCATAGGTGGATGTACTAGTATAAGGTAGTCGGTAGAGAATCCGGGATTTTTTTTGTCAGGTTGTTGAACTTCTGAAAAGTACTCTCTTAAAAAACAAATGCTAATCAAACAGTTAGATTCAGAAACCGTTTTTCTTAAAGCAGCTGCTTTTCATGTAGTATAATTTTGTAGCATTTTGCATCCTATTTTTGGCCTTTTAATTTTCCAAATGAGTCGAATCAAGAGGCATTTAACACCTGCTTTAAGAGAGAGAGAGAAGGCACAGTTTTTTAACACCTGTTTTATGAGTGAGAGAGAGAGAGAGAGAGAGAGAGAGAGAAGGCATAATTGTTCTAACTAGCCATCGTACAGTTTTTTTCACAGCATATGACTTACCATTTTTTTTACAGTAAACATCATTTTGTAAAGCTCACAGCTGAATCAAGCAGACCTTTAATCTAGTAGTTCTCATCTTGTCTACTCGTGTACAATGTTGAATTGTGTAAGGTATTGGTTTGGTTTGGATATCATGTGTGATGTGATAGTCATTTCCTTGATTTCGTAGTCTGGGACAGTCCCACTTTGGTTTCGGTTAGGAGATGGACCACTTTTGACACGTCAAGTAGGGTTATTGGTCATCCTCTCTGTTTTCCTCATCATCCTCTCTTTTTGTATACTCGTCTAGATGTGCATAGGCTCCATTTCACCACCCACGCAAGTGCTTGCTCGCTTGACAGCTCGCTTTGGGGCTTGCCCATGCTGGTGACACCAGCGGCTCACGTGGAGAGGAGACGATCCATGATGTCCTTGAAGTGGGACCAGAGTGCGTCCACTTCTTTTCTGAAGGGTGAAACGATCCGGTCTGTATCTTTTGAGAACATTTATAGGTGAAACATATCCCCGAAGACCTCTAGACTAAACAACACTAGAGTTGGAGTCATCTCATCTTATCTTTGGTTGTCCACGAAAACAAATAAACACTAAGTGGCCATCCATTCCACATGAGCTATAAGCCTATAATATGAATATAGACGAACTAGTTTCTATACATGGTTGATAGTAGAATTTACTCGCGATGTTAGATGCACTAGTGTTAGGTGTGGGGCAGGGGTAAAATATGTAGAAACCCCAACTTCTCATTCCCCTCATTATAGACCCCACATAATTGTTCGCCTTCATAGAGGAGGGAGCATTGGCGATGACAAGGCGACTGACTCCTAGCTAGAGGTTGGCTGGAGTCGAAGACGCGCGAGGGAAGGGGTCCAGGTTAAAGCTAGGACTTTACTCCTGCTTCCCTATGGCATCGCATAGGTGGAAGGAAGGAGAACCACCACTGGACTATGGTGAGTAACCCAATACTTAATTAATCCTTTCTCTTTTTTGATTTTGAACTCCAATCTTGTCTAGTAGGTTTAGATAATGCTTGTTAGTTAGATTTTTTTTTGGATTCTCAAATAGCTAAAGCTAGGCTTCAGGATTTCAATTGATTGTTTCTTTATTTGTTATAGGTCAAGCTAGGGTTTGTTAGTCTCGGTTGATGATGAAATTAGAAAATTTGTTTTTATTCTTGACCTCCCCGCCACTAGAGATGAGTAAGATGGTGGAGGTGGAGGTCAAGGCAGGTGCTTGTAGAGATGGTTGCTAGTATTTTAAAATGAGATGTTGCAGACTAAGGACATCTTTAGTCGAGATCCTCCCGTCTCTGGCTCCGTGCTATATTATCCGAGGAGCCAGAGTCAGAGGAGCTAAAAAAATACTAGCTTCTAGTGTTCATTTGAAAAAAAATAGAAAAAGATGGTTGTAGTGAACAATATCAAGAATAGTGTAGGACCATATGAGTGCCCTTCCAAACGAGGCCAAAGTAATGGGTAAAACTCAAGTTAAAATTACGAGGTCCAGTCTGCAAAAGGCTCTCTAACATTCCCTAAAGAAATAAATAAAAAGATAAAAAAATAATATTTGATGAAATAGATGGCACCAACAGTATTGGCATACGCTGAATCCATGTGCAGAAAGAAAATTAACAGAACATGCTTGAGAATAGTAAAAAGGTGGTGTTCGGTGGAGAGAAGAGCAAAGGACGAAGCGAGCCACCCTCCGTGTACGTCCGGATTTACGATCGCGACCGTCACACCGAATTAACCTGAGCCGAGAACGTCGTTTCCAGTCTCTAGGATGCTCTGCACCCCACCGAGCCTACGAAAGCCCGGCGAGGAGCAGCTGGCCGGGCACGTCGTTAAGCTGGCCGTGTCCAGCGAAATGCTCCGGTATGTGGTACTCATCCAAACTGTGGCGATTAATTGGAGGGCTTTGTGCAAGGCGAGAAACGCGCATGGGAGTCGGAGACGGTGGTGCTAAGCAGCTGTCGTCGTCACGCGCATGCAACGGTCCGCGCCGCCTTGGATCGGATCGGATCCGGTGGTTCCGCTCGTGCGGTCCACGCCTACACATGTGTTGTGTTACTCGCGCGGAGTCGTCGTGCAGTGCGTGCGCCGTACGCGACGACGACACACAATCGTCGTGCGGCGCGTCGTCACTAGTACACAACAAGCCTTTAGTCCCGGTGCGGATGGGCTTTTAGTCCCTGCGGAGCCGGGACTAAATGTCCCACCTTTAGTCCCGGTTCCGCGCCCCGACTAAAAAATGTCCATTTTAGTCCCGGTTGGTAACATCAACCGACTAAAGGGGTAAAAGCGGTGCGCCACTGGCGGCGCCACTTTTAGTCCCAGGTTGGTTTACCAACCGGGACTAAAGAGTTTTTTTTTTTTTTCTTTTATTTTTCCTTTTCTTTTTCCTTTTTCTTTTCTTTTGGTTTTCCCTTTCTGGTTTACAATTGTATTATTATTATTTCGAATGCGTATTGTTCGCCGCTTGTTTATGTAGACGCGCACCTATAATTTATAATTTAGATCATTACATATAAATAAATTACATAATACTATTTATATATTATACATATCTATAGATCTATGATATAAAATTTACATGTCTCCGTCACGGATAAAGTATTTACAACTTAATTGTTCTCCGCCACTCAAGCATCATACAAATGATCATCATGGTTTGGTTTGAGTGGCTCGTCAGGGTTGAAGAAGTACTCGCCGGCGGGATTTAGGACTTGGTCGTTAAGAAATCCCGCGAGTGTCTCCTGAATTGCTTTTAGGCGGACTTCAGTCAACACCTTCTCCCTCAACCACGTGTCCTATAGTAATCATTAAAGAAAAAAGTTATAGATATGTATAAGATTTATTAAATAGCAACAAATAATTGAAATGAACTTATTATATATACATGTTACATACTTTTGCGTGCTCAAGATTTGATCTTTTTTCATAGACATTTAGAAATTCGCAGACATAGTATCCGCATAAATTTTTTGCCCCGTGGTCGTCGTAGAATCCACCGATGTAGGATAGGCTTTGAAAGTGGCGCTTTTAAATCCGGGACGGTGTTTTTCGCACGAACCAAGCCCAAACCCTAGCAATAAAACGATCATTATTAAATATCTATTACGAGTTAAAGAGCTGAAAGTAATATTTAGAGATCGGTTACCCTTGGATAATATCTATCATTTCTTGGTAAAGGTCCAGTGGTTTTCTCAACGAGTCATAGATTATCAAATGAGATTGCCGTAGATCAATTGCCAAAGATCAATCACAATTAGTATCCAATGAAAACTGCATTTGTGTGTAGGCAAAATAATTATTTATCTTCACACCGATCTCATTAATTGGGTTAATAGAATGTACGTACACACGATAATGATACTTACTTAAAGTTATAGGGAAAGAGTATATATCTTTTATCCTTTTGATTGATCAAGTACCTCCGTAGATTTCTCTCCGTTTTGAACTCTCCATATGGCATGCGGAGTCTTGGGGTCTTTAAATACAACATAAGGATCTACAAATCCAACCTCCTTGTCATTTCTAGCTCGAGGTCCCTCATCATGTTTCGCATATGTATAGCCGGTTTCTGTAATTAGTTATACATATACATGATAAGTTACATGACATTATTAAAAAGAAAGAATCACTTACGCATTTAATACGGTGATTAGAGTTTTGTCCGTAGCGTCCATGTGGCATAGCCGGGTGTAGCTCATTAAATTGAACATAAATAACATCGTCACCATGGAAGTAATGATGGTTTCTAATTCGGATGCAAATATAGTCATCCGCTCTTCTTACGCCACATGCATCGAGGTACCACTTGTCTAGTAAGTACATCTGCGTGCCAAGTTTGTTTGAGGCCCCGCAGGGTTGCAATGTATTCTTGCTATATTCATATGTCTTCCGATAATGATCAATTTCTTTTGCACTTTCAATTGCTGCCCCAGCCTATCATTTGGGATAAGGTAAGACCAAGGTGTCGGCAAAAAAATCCTCGAGATCCTCATAGTTCAAACCTGGAGGTAATCGCTGGTCTAGCACGCCGATGTTTGAACCATATTGATTCCCAACGACTAGCGGGGGCACCGATTGCTTTGATTGTTCCCCGAGCCGTGCTACACCCCTTGCGTGCTCTTTTCCCTTTCTCTCTTCTTCTAGGGATTTGGTTAGAGTGCGCTCATAGTCGATAAAGATGACGATTCTTTCTCGAGCTGCACGCCTCTTTTTTTGTTGAGCCTCAACCCTTTGCCGTAGATCTTCTCGGCTTTAGCAAGAGGTAGGGCTTCTCGTGGTTCCGCTTGGATTCTCTTTCATCCTTAAGTCTCTTGAAGAAACCGTCCCACATCCGACTTTACCGAAGTTTCTATTTCTCGCACCGGTCTTCTCATAGGATAGCTTCTTAGGAATGACGGGTTGTTTCTTCTCGAGGCTTTTTTTTTTTTTTTCATTTTTGGGCGGCCGACACATTTGATCGTGTGGCCGGCCTCTTCTTCAATGGTGGGTCCACCGGTTTCGCGCCTGAGCCACGTGTGGAGGCGATGGTGCGACCGGGTGGCGGGGTTGGAGCCCGACGTGGAGGCGAGGGGGCAGCCCGAGGAGGCGGCGTTTGAGCCCGAGGTGGCGGCGTTGGAGCCCGAGGTTGCGGTGTTGGAGCCCGAGGAGGCGGCGCTGCGGCCCGAGGAGGCGGCGTTGCGGCCCGGGGCGATGCAGCCGTGTCTTGCACTTTCGTCATCACCCGCGGCACTATGACATGTTGGTGACCACCGTGGAACCAAAGAGGTATATGAGTAAACCGCTAACTAACTAAGGAAATGCAAAATAAAGTTAGTGAATAAATGTATCGTAAAGTTTAATCACCACCTAGGGTTAGGTTCATGATGATGAGGTGGTGGTAAACTACTAGGTGAAGCCCCAGGAATAATGATGTAGCGCTTGCGCCAACAAATGAATGCCTTCTCTGCTTGTCCTAGAGTCTTCTCCCCATCGCCTCCTTCTATCTCGAGCTGCACATTTTCATAGCCTTTGATAACTCTATCCACCGAGACATTAGCATATCCAAACCGAACTATGACTCCATGGATTCTTGGTGGCTTCGTTGGGTCGATAGGAGTTACAACACCGACGGCAACCATGACTGTGGTAGCCCCCTGTGGAATGTGCAGCTCACATGTTGTCTGAGCTTGAGTGACGTCATCCACCGGAAAGCGCAGCCCCACGTCGTCTTGAATAGTTGGCGCCTCCGTGGAAGCGCAACCGCTTTCAACCGACCGGGGGCTAATGTTGACTCCGTGCTCGATGCGGTTTGCCTTTGCATTGAACTTACTTGCTTCCCGCACTTGCCTTTTGATTTCCTCGTTCATTCTCTCTTCAAGTGCTTTTTCTCGCAATATCGCTTCACGAGCCGCCGCTTGTGACTCCATCACCATTGCCTCCAACCTACGCAATCGCTTCCGCCTCCTCTTCCTTCTTTCTTTGGCGGCTTCTATAAGTGGATCTATCTTGAGGGAAGCCATGCTCCCACGATATCTCCCCATAGCCTCTTGTTCGCCCACCGTGTTCGCCGGTCTCCGGGCGTATGTCACTCATCCTTCTCTCTATTTGGCTGCCAGCGCCACTTTCAACTAATCCTCGGGCTTGGGCCATTCTCGTCCCACTCTCTGCAGCAGCTCGCCGTACACTACCTTCCCTGGTCTCTAGGTCCAAGGTTCCCCCATGACCGAAGAACCAATACCCGGCGCGGGCAAAGCTGCGATGATTCTGGTTCCATCCCCTTATCAACAATCTCCTGCTCCAGCCTTTTCCGCCACTTGGGAATAATAGCAACCCGGTAGCCACCGAACCCAAGTGATGGTGGTATTGCTTGTGGCTAGCATTTTCCCCGATTACGGATCATCCGTGTTCGACCCTCATCTCGAGTTCTTGAACCGCATTTAACTCATCCCAAAAAGGCATCAACTTGACGTAGGCCTTATTAGTGAAATCCGGTGTCCTGGTTATTTACAATAAAAGTCTTGTGGAGTTTCTTCTTCCAAGCCTGAAATTGTTTGGCCATCTTCTGCATTGCCCGATTTGAACCTTCTCCTTCAAAGCTTCATCCCGTGTATCGAACGTAAAATGTTGAAGGATATCTTTCCATAGCAATTCCTTGTCACGATCCGAGACATAACTAATAGCGGGGTTATCTTTCGGTTGCCTCCATTCTCGAGCACTGATCGGGAGCCTGTCCCTCACTAAGTATCCACAATGAGCAACAAATTTCCTTGCATGTTCCCCAAGTACTTGGCCTGTACCCTCGTCGAATTCCGACAGAATGTACCGACCCTCCAACGGCTTCTTCGGGCCTCGCACTTTTCTACCACTCCCTGGTAGTTGTCGCCGATCCGTAGGGCTACACAAACAAGTATAAATATATTAATACAAAAGTCATTCTTTTTAATTTCATGTATATAGAGACTATATTGTAGATATACCTCATCGAAATTGTCTCCTACAAGTTCTTCATAATTAGCGGCAATCTTGACTCCCATCATCTATTTGTTCATTGTCATCACCTTCAACTTGGGGATTTTGATTGCCGGGCGCTTGTTGATTAGGTCCATCATTGCCTCATCCATGTTATCAATCGGATCGGCCATTTCTACGAAAGTTGTTAATTAAAAGATGTTAGAATTCAATTTGGCATGTAGCGCCACAAGAAAATAGAAAACTATACACTTAGCAAATATACACTTAGGAAATTTATGGAGGCAAAGAAATGCTATATTGCACATAAGTTAAATAATAAAGTTACTTGACATAAAGTTACATAATAAAGTCACTAGTCATGAGAAAGTTAATAAAGTTACTTGACATTAATATTATTAATGAAGTTACTTGCCATTCTATTAAAATATTACAATATTACATAAAGTTACTTGCAATTCTATTTAAATATTACAATACTTCATTAATAAGTACCATTAATATTACAAGACTTCATTAATATATTACATTAATATCACAAAACTATATTAATAAGTACCATTAAATATTACAAGACTTTATTAATAAGTACCATTAATATTACAAGACTTCATTAATATATTACATTAATATCACAATAATTTATTAATAAGTACCATTAAATATTAGAAGACTTTATTAATAAGTATCATTAATATTACAAGACTTCATTAATATATTACATTAATATCACAATACTTTTTATTAATAAGTACCATTAAATATTACAAGACTTCATTAATATATTACATAATAAAGTTAATTATATTGAGTAAGGTGTTTAATTATATTCGCTAAGTCGCCGCTAACTAGTTAGGTCATCGTGTCATGTTCGCTAGGTCGTCCGACTTGGTTCGCTAGGTTGTCGTCCTGGCCGTCGCTAGGTCGTGCTTTTCGTTCGGTCGGTCGCCGTTGGGTCGTCGCTAGGTCGTGCTTTCGTTCATTCGGTCGTCAATGGGTTGTCGCTAGGTCGTTCCTTCTTTCGCTCGGGTCGCCGCTACGTCATTATGGTTTCAAATAAAATTTGGGTCGTTCGCGCTCTCCTTCTCGCGCCAAGTTACTCGCACGCGCATGCTCTCGCCTCGATGGCCGGCCACAACACACACAACACACAGCGGCTCGACGGCCGTCCACAAACACACATCCGCGGCTCGACGGCCGACGCAACACCACAAACATACAACACATGCAGCGCCCGGGCTCTCACCGCTGGCTTGAAGGGGACGGGTAGGCGGCGCCCCGCCGGCCGAGTGAAGACGGTGAAGGAGAGGTCTGCCTGGGTCGGCCGGAGAAGAGGCCGGCGGCGGTGGCGGCGGAGTTGACGCCGAGGGAGAGGGCTGCAGGGGGACTACGTACGCCGAGGGAGACCTCGCCGACTTGACGCCGGGCGGCAAGGCTGGGATCGCAGGGCGGCGCCGGACTTGACGCCGAGGGAGAGGGCTCGCCGTGAGAGCCGCCGGGCGCTGGGCGGATTGCCCTCCGGGGCGGCGTCGTCGGGGGGCTCATCGGAGATCGAGGGCGCGAGGGGCGGGGGGGATCAGTAGAGGGCGCCGGCCGAGGGAGAGGTGGCGCCGACGGCGGCGAGGTTCGACGAGCGCTGCGGGCGTAGCCCGGGCGTGAGTCGCCGGTGAGGTCGTCGAGAGAGAGCGAGGTCGCCGTGGCGGCGGCGGCGGCTAAGTGTACGCCGATCTGGATCGGGAGGAGGAAGAAGGAAGAAGCCCAGAGGTTAAATACCCGATTGACCTTTAGTCCCTTCCCACCCACGAACCGGGACTAAAAGCATTTTTAACCCCGTGCGTAAGAGCACCGGGGACTAAAGGTCAACCTTTAGTCCCGGTGCGTGGTTGGAGCCGGGACTAAAGGTTAACCTTTAGTCCCGTGCTTACCACGGCCCGGGACTAAAAGATTTTTTCACTTTCAGCTCTTCTACTGTGTTACATTTGTTTTATTTGTTTCCTACTTGTTTATATATATTCAAAATCTTATTAATTGCATAGTAAATGAAAGATTAGACATAAAATTTTTTTAAAAATCATAATTGCTTTTCTCTTTGCCTTGTTGTACTCCTTATGTAATATGTACCATATATTATGTTCTTACCTTACAATAGTGTTTGCAAATGTAAAAAATAATTAGTATTTTGTTAATGCAAAAATGTATTACTTAATTTAAATATCTTAAAGTAGGTGTTTTTGATAGAAAATTTGTTTGTGTATTATTTAAACGTAAATTTTGATTATTTATCATCATTAATCTCTAAAATCGGGCTACACGTGATATTCACCTTTACCATTAATATTTTTAAAATATTTTTTCTTATTCTTATTTATTTGTGCACTCAATAATTAGGTTAAAGGTGTTAATTGCATACTACATATAATATTAGATATTAATTTGTTAAAAAATAATATTTTCATTTCTTTTTGTCTAATTGCTTTCATAATAAATTTGGGAACTAAAAATCTTTTCATCCCTTATAATAATTAGATTAATTTTGTTATTTGCTTAATAAATAAAAGAATAGGTATTAATTTATTAAGAAATAACAGTTTCATTTCGATAATATCAATGCCATAGTCACCGTTACATCTTATGTTACAAGTGTCACATACACATACTATAATACACTCTATTTTTATTAGGCGGGCACAGTAGTGATCTTCTTTTTGACGTATGTTCCTTGGTCATGATCTTGACGTAACCATGGAGTGTCCTCGGTATTTATCATGATGCTCGGATCTTTGGTCACATTGAAAGGCGTGATTCGGTCATCCCTTTCATAATCTTCTGAAATATCGACTTGTCATCAATTCTCACAATGTTTCTTTTTCCCCGAGAGAACTATATGGCGTTTTTGGCTCATTCGTTGATTTGTTGTCATTTTTTCCTCTCTTCTGTTTTATGGACATGTCTTTCACATAGAATACCCGATTCACATCAGCCAGCAAGGACAAATGGTTCACCTTTGTATCCAACATTGTTGAGGTCCACCGTTGTCATTCCATAGTCTTTGTCAATCTGTTACCCCCCGCCTCCCAGATTCTTGACCCATTGGCACCGAACAAAGGGACCTTAAAATTAGGTGCGTAGTCTAGTTCCCAAATCTCCTCTATACGGCCATAATATGTTTGTCTGTTTCCATTCGGGTCGGTGGCGTCTACACGAACCCCACTGTTTTGGTTCGTGCTTTTTGTATCTTGGCCTAGGGTGTAAAATATATTTCCATTTATCTCGTATCCTTTGTACGTGAGGATGTGCCATGATGGTTGCCTAGCCAACAAATATAGTTGCTCATCAATCTGGTCATTGCCCTGACATTCTTTTCGTAACCAATCACTGAAAGTGTCCATGTGCTGACGCATAAGCCAAGCTTCATTCTTCTCTGGGAACTGGGATCGTAGAAAGTCCTTGTGTTTCTTGACATACGGCTCTACCACGGATGAGTTTTGAAGAACTGTGTAGTGTGCTTTATTGAAACAATCGTCCCCCCACATCGATGTAGGTTTTCTTTCCAATCGTTCCCTTTCCGCCTCGGTCTCCCCTCGTGCCGTGATTCAGGAACACCAATTGGGTCAAGTTCAGGAATGAATTCAACACGTAACTCAATGACCTCCTCTACGCTCCATAGCCCTCTGCAATGCTTTCTTACCGGCCGAGTACGCTGGTGGACATATTTCTTCAGGACTCCCATAAACCTCTCGAAAGGAAACATATTATGCGGAACACAGGACCAAGAATATTGATCTCCTTGACCAGATGAACTAGGAGGTGTGTCATGATATCAAAGAAGGATGGAGGGAACACTAATTCAAAGTCGACAAGACATTGAACCACATCATTCCGTAGAGCGAAGAAGTTCCAAAGGATTGATTGTCTTCTCGAGAAATTGCATTGAGGAATGCACATAGCTTAACGGTGGCTAGACGTACATGTGGAGGTAGAATTCCTCTTAATGCAACCGAAGCAATTGCGTCATAAGCACATGACAAATCATGCGACTTTAAGTGCATAAATTTCTTCTCGGGCACATTTATTATACCTTTTATATTAGAGGAGAATCCGGATGGAACCTTTATGCTTTGCTTAAGCATTCAAACATGATTTCTTTCTCTTCATTGCTAAGAGTGTAGCTAGCGTGTCTTAAATATTGGCGACCATTATCTGTTTTCTCTCTGGATGCGTTTGTCTCGCTCTTTCATGCGCTGCAAGTCTTGTCGTGCTTCAAGTGAATCCTTAGGCTTCCCATACACACCCATGAATCCTAGAAGGTTGACACAAAGATTTTTTGTCAAGTGCATGACGTCGATCGCATTACGGACCTCTAGGACTTGCCAATATGGTAGCTCCCAAAATATTGACTTCTTCTTCCACATGGGTGCATGACCCGCTGCATCTTTTGGAACTGGTTGGCTGCCCTGTCCCTTACCAAAAATTACTTTCACATCCTTAACCATCTCAAATACATCTTCTCCAGTTACATTTGCGAGGCTTGAGTCGGTGGTCCGCCTTTTACCTTTAAAATGCTTGCCTTTCTTTCTAATCGGGTGATTCACGAAAAGAAATCGACGATACCCAAGGTACACGACCTTTTCTGCATTTTTTTTTCAAATATATACTATCAAGATCATCAAAACAGATTATGTGCATGCATTATATCCCTTGTTTGACTGCCTCGAAAGATTACTTAGAGCAGGCCAATCATTGATTGTCACAAACAACAAGTGCTCGCAGGTCGAAGTGTTCCCCGTTTGTACTCATCCCACATACGAACACTGTTTCGCTCCATAAAAGTAGAAGTTCTTCAATCAATGGCCTTAGATACACATCAATGTCATTGCCCGGTTGCTTCGGCCCTTGGATGAGCACCGGCATCATAATGAACTTTAAACTTCATGCATAACCATGGAGGAAAGTTGTAGATACATAGAGTAACAGGGCCAAGTGCTATGACTAGTGCTTACGGTCACCAAAAAGGATTCATACCGTCCGTACTTAGAGCAAACCTCAAGTTTCTTGCATCTTTTGTAAACTCTGGAAACTCCCTATCTATTGCTCTCCACCGAGACCCATCGGTAGGGTGTCTCAACATGTTGTCTACCTTACGGTCTTCTTTATGCCACCGCAACAACTTTGTATGGTCCTTGTTTTACGAAAAGACGTTTTTAGACGAGGTATTATAGGAGCATACCACATAACCTTTGCGGATTTTTTTTTCTAGGACGTTCTTCCCCCTCAACATCGCCCGGGTCATCTCGCCTCGATCTTATACCGTGATGCTTTACAAATGGGGCATTCGTCTAAATTCTCATAGTCCTTGCCACGGTATAGGATGCAGTCGTTAGGACATGCATGTATCTTCTGGATTTCTAATCCTAAAGGACAGACGACTTGTTTTGCTTCGTGCGTAGTGGTGGGCAACTCATTAGGGTTCGGAAGCATCTTTTTTGGATCTTCAATGCGTCCAAATGCCTTATCGATACACCATTCTTGCCTTCCATTTCAACAACTCCAAAGTTGTACCCAATTTTTTTGCCCATCTTGGGCGGATGGGTATAATAATTTCTTGTGATCTTCTACCATGCGGTCAAACTTTGCCTTCTCTTTTTCACTTTCACATTCTTTCTGTGCATCACGAATGGCATCAGCAAGAGCATCACCTTCACCAGGAGCACCTCCCTCTTCTTCAGCTTCTCCCATTGCTGTATCATCGAAGCCACCGAATTGAGCAATAAGGTCGTCAGGCTCCGGTTGTTCTTGTTCTTCTTCAAATTCGTCCATCATTATCCCAGTTTCTCCATGTTTGGTCCAACAAATATAGTTTGGCATGAAACCCGACTTCAACAAATGTGAGTGAATATTTCTAGAGCTAGAATATTCCTTCAAATTCTGACACAAGGCACATGGGCAACGTATGAATCCATCCCGCTTGTTTTCCTCGGCCACTCTCAAGAAATGATGCACACCATCAATGAATTCTTTGGAGCGGCGATCGGCATTGTACATCCAACCACGTGTCATGTTCTGCATTACAAAATAAAGTATGATAAGTTTCTAATTTTTACTATAGAAATAAAAAGTAAGAACTTAATTTAAATTTCTTTATTTCTAATTCTTTTCAACAAGCAAAATATAAAAAACACCAAAGTTCTCTATTTATCTAAATAATCAAGAAGTTTGGTAGGCATACTACGTTATAATTAACTAATTAACCCGGTCACAAATTACAAAATAATGTATTATATCCTTAAAATCTCTATTTCTATTTTCAACAAGCAAAATATAAAAACACCAAAGTTCTCTATTTCTATTTTTTCTAAACAAGCAAAACTAAATAACACCAAAGTTATTTATTTTTCTAACTAATCAAGAAATGTGGCATGCATACTAGTTTAAATTAACTAATAAAACCAATCACAAATTGCAAAATAATATATTATAACTTTAAATTATCTATTTCTATTTTTTCTAAACAAGCAAAGCTAAATAACACCAAAGTTATTTATTTTTCTAACTAATCAAGAAATGTGACATGCATACTTGTTTAAATTAACTAATAAAACCAATCACAAATTGCAAAAATAAAGAATTCTAAGTAACCAACTAACACATAACCTAAAATTCTCTATTCTTGTTTTTTCTAAATAAATTTTATATTCATACTTAGTTATAATTAAATAATCCTTCAAATGTATTATTTATAAACAAAATTATAAACTAAAGTATTATCAAATGTTATTTTTTAAAAAACTAATTATAATGAAAAACCATAAATTTAGTATTTTTCTAACTAAAACCAAATAATATGGTAGACATAATAGTAATAAATAGTATATACTAATTTTTAGGGTCTTAATTGTAGTTATCTACATTGAAATATTTAAACGATGAAGTGATTGGTGTTTAAAATAGTGTAGAAATCAAAAAATAAAAAACAACATGTACAACACCACAAAATGAGATAAACCGCAGCTAAAACTTGAGAAGATGAAGTTGGTAACCTCTAAACAAGTAAATGATGGCGTAGAAGTGATGAAATGAATCAATAGCCGGAGATGTGAGCACAAATCAATCAAGAACACATGAAGAACATGAAGAACAAAGAAGAAAGTGAGCTCGGGCAGCTCGGCCGGGGGGAAGAAGGATTCAAATATAGGGGGGAGGATTTAATCCCGGTCCGTAACACCAGCCGGGACTAAAGACCCATCTTTAGTCCCGGCTGGTGTCATAGACCGGGACAAAACCTTTAGTCCCGGCTGGTGTTACCAACCGGGACTAAAGATGGACCTTTAGTCCCGGTTGGTAACACCAATGGGACTAAAAGTCCCCCCCCAGCTGCTTGCGACACCATAGCCGTTGGGGCTTGGGACTTTTAGTCCCGGTTGGTGTTACCAACCGGGGACACCAACCGACTAAAGGGTCTTTTAGTCCCGGGCACCATTTTTTCGAAAACTATTGCTCATTTCGCCCAAGTGACCAAAGGCCTGTTCTGTAGTAGTGCGTGTCGTGCGAGGGCGGAAGCTGGCCGGCCGCGAGGCAATCGAGTAGGAGTACGGTTCGCCGGAGCCAGAGGCGACTCTCTGCTGTGCGGCAGCGCGGCGTCACGGGCGACGGCCGGCCACCCGCTGATGAGAACTCCTTCGCTCGCGTCCGATCGATGAGCTAAGCTTTGATCAGCGACCTCAGGGCCCGAGGCCACGACGCCGCGCGTGTCATGTCTCTCATGTGCATGCGTCCACGGACTTCTTGGCAGGATACCATCAAAGACGTTTGGACAGGTTTGCATGGCTCCATCTACCGTGCAAAGAATGGCACAACGTTTGCGCAGGTTGCATGGCTCCATCAACCGTGCAATGAATGGCACAAAAAATCTAGGCCGCAATCAGGCACTCTAACAATGTAACAATATGGTAGGCGTTGTGCGGTTTTCTCAAGAAAGATATGCAAAGTCACCAGTTTCGACTAGGGCAGGGAAATCAGACTTGCCAGCAGATCCTAAACCGGATAGGCAGGTTTTATTGAACTCAGGTGACAGCGGCTAGGTCGGCCTGGCTCGATCCCAAACCGGCCAAGCCGTTTTTGCGTGGGGTGGGGGTGGGGTTGCAGGCGGGCACAGTGGCGGAGGAGCTTCATGGCAGGGGTAGGGGGGAAGGGTTGCAGGCGGGCACAGTGGCGGAGGAGCTTCATGGCAGGGTATGGCAACTGTCATACCTTGTTTTTTTTTTTATGTTAGTGTAATAGTTTGGCTCTTTGTTAATTTTTTATAGAGAAATTTGATTTGTTTGAAAGTCAATCAATTTCGCCATACCTTATTTTTTTATTTGTCATCCGCCAATGGGCGTGCATGCTAGAACAGCATGGCAGCCGGCTAGAGAGATCCTGCCAGGTCGGCTCAGCAGTGGGAGTGCCTCCTCTTCTCTGTTTTTCCTCAATCTTCATGCAATGTTTCAAACATATTTTTAAGACTATTTTAGATACTCGGAACATTGTTTTTTATGCTGCTTGGTTATATTTGGTCTTCAACATACACCTCTCTGTTTTTAGGAAACCTGAAAACATATGAAAAACTAAATAGCGGCGATGTTCAATTCATTAGTTATCTAGCAGCTAAGAGCGATATATACACTTGTCATATTTGTTCTAAAAAGCGATACATGTATCAACCATTATTTACGTAAATTTTTTTAAGCTTCTTGGAACACTTAGATAAATATTTCTTTAAATACGTCACGTTAATTGATGATGACAGATCTACCAAGGCATTATCACGTGTCCTGCTTTATTGTGTGGTGGTCAACATCTCATCGGAGGGTACACATTCATCTATATACCTAATAATAAAGAGGCAAAACTTTCAGCCAATTTTTTTGGTCCATCAATTTTTGGTCCATCTATTTTTTGGTCCAGCTTTTTTTGTTCCGGCATGAGTCCATATGCTAAATAGAATACGATCCTCTTTTTCTTGGTTTGGTCTGGCCGTCGTCTATAACTAATCCAATCCCAAACTTCTAATCCTACCGTTCTAAACGCAACAGCCTGTGAAACAAAACTGTACGAGACTCAGACTCGAACACAACACGTACCAGGAAAAGAAAAGAGACATCACCACACACGATCTGCAAATTGAATATATAAGCACATGGAGAAGAGAAGCGGCACATCGACAAAAAGGAATCGTCGACGTTCGTGCAGACGCGGAGAGCCGAGGTGCCGCTGGACTGATACTGTGGCACGGTCGTCGACTCATATATTGTGGTAGCTCAGTTGCTGTCGATCCGCCGCTGCCGATGTGCCATGCCCTATCGCTGCCAACGCACCACCCTGCCACTGATATGCTGGCCTGCCGCAGCCCACCCACCTCGCCGTGCCGCCTATGAGGGGACGACGGTGTAGGCGGGAGCGAGGCAGACAAGGCTAGCGTGGAGCTGCTTGCACGTTACCGCCAAGACAGTAGTGGCACATCCATCGGAACGGAGCAAGAAGCGGCTTTTCGTGTTCCTGCGTGCCGATCTGGTAAGGAGCCCCCAACTCCGTGCTCAACATTGGGCCTGTGGAAGCCCGAGGCACTCGTGCACGCTCAACTGAGCTGCTTGTTGGTGGACACGCTGTGCCACCCATAATCTGCCACACCGTGCCGCCCATCTTCCTCGTGGCTTCGCCTAGACATGCCTCGCTGTGGCGTCCCGTCGTGCGCTGCCACCCCGGGCTATGTTCCTCATCCCGTGCTCAACCACACCACGCCGGCCCGGCCAGATGCGTCTCACTGCACGGCGCGTCGGTCCTCACCTCGGCCACTCGAACCCCAGCTGCTCTCGACCATGGTTCTGGATGATGATTAGATTAGGAGAGAGAATTGAAGGAGTGAGAACGAATGGATGAAGCGGTTGGCCATTTTTTTTGGCCGCGTCATGGAAATATGTATGCGTGCAATAGTGGATAGGCTTGTGAAAAAACACCTCTTCCTATCACTTCCTGTGTTTTTGTTTTCCTTTGTTTTACTACTACATACTCGTTCCATTCTTGCGTTTTTTCCATTCCTTTGTTTTTGGTTTCTTCATCCTAAATAGGCCCTAAGTACGAATCTAGAAGCGAATGGAGTTCACACTTTAGTGACGAGAAGAACGAGTCAAAATTTCTCCTCCATGTTTTTCATTTGTCCTACATTGATTTGGGCCAACAGTAAGCCGGCCCACTCTCTCATCCTCGCCTCGCTTTCTATAGCTAGCCACTCACTCCTTGTCTACCATGTACCACCGCCGGATATGTCTCTTATTCAACACCACTGCTCGAATTGGAGGTCGAGCACCCTTGAATCCGAGGGCAAGAAAGATGACGAAGGAGCTCATGGGCCCGGCGTGGAAAGCTGCGAAGAAGCACATGGACCGAAACAAGGAAAGATCATTTGTTTCTCCGGTCACAGTGGTTCTGCGCGCGGGGGTGATTGCGGCTTTTAAGATAGTTCCAGCATAACCAAGCCGCACCACATCCTCTTGGGGTAGTGTCGCCATCACTATTGCTGCTACCACATTTGTCCGGACTTTTGTTTTAGTGGATTCGATCTTTAATTCACTACTCATGCGAGGTTAGTATTTTACTACACATGTATTCATTATAGACCTTGATATTTAACTGAAACAAATAAGGTCAGCCCAGTTAAAATCAACATAAAGATAGCTACCTTAAATGATTGCACAAGTTTTCTATCATGTTGCGACATATAGATGACATTGTATATGCCCCGGTGCAACGCACGGGCATGTTTTCCTAGTTAAAACTTATTTGGCTACATGTAAATACACTCGTTAGGCCTTAGGACGCGTCGCCAGTTGAGCCGTTTGCTCAATCATGCTGCCTGGTGGCTCACGCTGCTGTTTACCGTGCCGAGGAGATGCTGCTATTGTTTGCCATAATGTGCCTATCGTCCCTGAATGTTGGGGTGTCGACTACTCTGCCTTGCGAGGTAGCCAATGACACTACGTACTCATGTATCTTTATGGTCGACACGTATTTATGCCGCCGGTCCTCGTTGTCAAACCTGTTCTCGGTTTGAGTGTATTGGCTCCATGCCTATTTGGCACCACCGCTTAAAGTCACCACCAATATCCCTGACGCCTGATGAAAGACGACGTGCGATGCGAGTGCTTGTTGATACGTCCGAGCAGCCCTATCTAGTGTTAGTTCTTGTATAGATTCACCCGAGCAATCACCTTTGTAAGTACAGTCATTGTCAGGAAGCTGGTGATTATGTGTTATCGTGTGCCTCTATTAATGCTTTGGACTTTGCAATATCTACAATGTGATAGAGCCACCACGCATGAGGACAAAATTTGGAGGATTGAAATAGAGAAAAAAATGAAAAACATTGGAGGATTGAAATAGAGCAAAAATACAGGAATTTTAGATGATGGAGGAAAATAAATGAATTTTAGAGGATTGAATTCCTATATAGAGATTTTTTTATAGTGCCTTTACTAGAACAAAAAAGAGTAACCCTTTGAATTCTTTTGAAACTCCTACAAACGAGCAAATCCCCTTGTAGTCTATAGGCGCCTGAGGTCCCTGCAACGAGAAAATAGGGAAAACCCGAACCAGCGTCGAGCATCACTCGATTGCTGGCTAGTAGGAAGCCTCTCCACCTTCTACCACCCCCTCTATGAGTGGTTCTCATGGTACTACTAACTAAGACTTCGTTTGGCTGCAGGTGGTTATTATCCAAGGGTGATTAATTTCACTTGCAAGTGGGATAGGTGATGGGATGTATTGTTGATCCATGTGGACCACCCAATACAAGTCCACACCAAAAAGTCCAGTTTCGATCATTGAGCAAATATAGTTTAGATTACTATGACTTCTGCAGTACATGGGATATTATTATATGATGCAAATATTAAAACCATGTATGGAAAGCCAAAAAAAGAGAAAAAACATTGAATAGTTAAGATCCCAAAAATCATAAGCCAGGTAAATTAGAAAATCAAATGAAATCTAAAAAAGCCAAATGGCAATATATATGTGAAATATTTAGACATGATCTTACATTTATTATGCATGACTTTAACTAATACTCCCTCCATCCCAAATTATAAGACATTCCAAGAATCTTGAAGAGTCAATTTTTTTTTAAGTTTGACCAAATTTATATAATAAGATAATAACATTTATGATCCCAACTAAATATCATTAGATTCTTTATTAGCTATATTTTTATACTATACCTATTTGATGTCATAAATCTTTGTGTTTCTCTCTATAATTTGGTCTAACTTGAAAAATTTTGACTCTCCAAGATTTTTGAAATGACTTATAATTTAGAATAGAGGGAGTATAAAAACTCAAAATTAAAATAGTGTATAAAACAAAAAAAAGAGAGAAAAAAACATTTAACAGCTAAGATCCCAAAAATCATAAAGCGAAATCTGAAAACCCAAATGGCAATATGTGCAATATTTAGACATGGTCTTACATTTATGCATGACTTTAACTAATACAATAACTCACTAACCCCAACTGCAAATTACGATCCTCAAACTAGGCGGCAGAAACAGAATAGAAACTACACCAATCATTCACCAATGCAGGCAGGCACCGAGATAGCAAATACACATATCATATAGCTGTTATGGTACTAGATAATATGCTTATGATGAACTTGATAACTTTGGAGACAACTCAACCAACAACAGTTCTCCCTCCTTTCATCAGAAAATTATGTCTGTATCACATGAAACAAAAAAGCACAAGACAAAAAGGTTTACTAACGTTGAACTGCAAAAATATAATTTTGAAGATGAACTTGATAACTTAATTTGGAGACAACTCAACAAACAACGGTTCTCCCCACCTTTCATCAGAAAATTATCCCTGTATCACATGAAACAAAAAGCACAAGACAAAAAAGGTTCATTAACGTTGGACTGCAAACATGTATTTTTAAACCTGACGACAGGTGCCAATTAATACGAACGAACCAACATGCGTATATCCAAATTATTGTAGGATGAACCAAATGATGGTTGCTTCCTGTACACAGAAAAGACAAGCACAACATTCCGTGTGCCAAAAAGCAGCACAATTGAATATCAGTTGAAACTAAGAACTTAACACACATGTCAATATAATGCCAACAACCCAGAACTGATGCACAGTTGAACATGCTATACAAAAGGTAATTACAGAAACCAAAATTTCATTCCGGAGACTAACACAGGGCTTACAGATAGTATATGCATATGAATTTGTAACCTACTGAAGCTGCATACTTGTGCAGATTATTGTACACTAGAAAAACAAACTAGCTATCACCAATACCATCACGGGTAATGCTCAACAACAGAAAAGGACAAAAATGTGTCACATCACAGTTCTCACAATTCACAAGGCAAATTGGCTTCCTAGTGCTATCAGTATATGGCTTTATTATTTCAGCATGCAGTACACAGACAGCTGTAGATAAGCTTCCCAAAGATTGTGTGGCCTCTACAACAATTTCAGAGAACTGAAAAAACAACTCAAGATCCTGTATCTGAATTCTGCAAGCTACACACTCCACAACAAGGCTACTAGTATTTGCTAGGTGGGAATGGCATATAAGAAGGAACCAAGCCAGTGTGATGCTAAAAAGAATTGGTATAAAGGAAGAGAAGCAATAACCAATCATGTATTTGTATTGATTGTAGTTCTCAGGTCTGAACTTGTTATCAGCTACTTAGGTGACAAGATGGGCTATTGTCCGTATGAGCTACAGTTATCAGCTTTGTACTCCACTCGCAATATCTAGAATGTGACATCACTCGGACGTGACGGAGGTTGTTACTCCCTCCGTCCCTAAATAAGTGTCGCTTCGCTTCCCGAGAAATAAATGCCGATAACTTTAATAAATAAGAAATATCATCGATTAGTATCATAATTAGTATCATCAGAAATTAAGATCTTTGGATCTATTTTTTAACAAAATTATTTGAAAATATAAATATTGCATGTATTTTCTACAAATTAAATCAAACTTGTGGCACGCATCCCACAAACGGAGAGAGTACTTATTAGTCTTGGACTTGGAACTTCTTCTCTAGTCTAACCATAACCATTGCGATGTTCCCGCTATAACTAGAGGGGAGAGGACCATAGTCACCACGCAGGAGGAAAAATTTTGGAGGATTGAAATGGAGGGAAAGTGAAAATTTTTGGAGGATTGAAATAGAGTAAAAAATAAAGAAATTTTAGATGATGGAGAAAAAATAAAGGAATTTTAGAGAATTGGATTCCTATATACAGATTTTATTTTATAAGAGCCTTTATTAGAACAAAAGAGTAATCCTTCGAATTCTTTTGAAATATAAGAGCCTTTATTAGAATAAAAGAGTAATCTACGAGGTTTTTTTTTTTAAATTCCTAAGGATCTGTTTGGAATGAAGGAATATAAAATAGAGAAACGAGAAAAAAAACATAAATAAGAAAGGAATACATGTATATAACGGTGAAAATGAAACAAAGGAACCTTTCCTTCAAAATGTACAAGCGTAGAAACCAATGAAACAAAGGAACCTTTCCTTCAAAATGTACAAGCGTAGAAACCTTTCCTTTGGAAAGGAATTCGTAAATAATTAAGTAAATCTTTCCTTCAAAACGCATAAAGCGTAGAAACACTGCCACAGTGTTTAAAACTATAGGAATCGGATTTCTCTAGAATTTTCTTTGAAAATCCTGTAAACCAAACACGCCCAAAAATGAGCTTTTTGATTATGATTTTACTTTTGAGAATTACACACGCACACATATCCCTATAAACACACGTATACAAACCTACCTCTATGAGTATTTCTGAAAGTCTGAGTCTTCAGATCTAGAGATTCTAAAATCACCACTTTTTGAGCAACTCTTTGATAATGAAATGAAACCTTATAAAAGAATTAGTTTTTTTTAAATTACACGGTATAACACAAACGCTCACAAAACATACGTACACTCATCTCTATGAACACACGTATCTAAACTATGACTCTATAACATTTTTAAAGGACTGAACTGGCAAATCCTGGTAGATAGCCACAGGCCCATTCGCTATAAAAGAATTAGCTGTCCCATACAACTCTCAGCGTCATGTTTTTCTCCAGCCCAAATTTCGATACGGCCCAGGTGGACTTGGGCGATGCACGAGCGGCCCACCCCTTACCCGCCTGACACGTCACATACCGAACCCGGCCGCGCCTCGTCGTAGCGAGGCGATGACCAGCGCAGCAGAGCAGGCCAGCAGCGGCATCTTCTTTCGCGATAAAAAAAAGGAAAAAGTCTCCTTAACCCGCGGCGTATTGGCGCGTTAAACCTACCCCCCGAAGTATAAAACCGGGTATTGAACACATTAAAGTTTGTAAAACCGGTCAATTTACCCCAGGGGCGGTTTTGCTAAGCGGTTTTCTTTGGCGTGGAGGCGGTTTTGCTCACTCATTAGCCCGAGGTGGACTCGATCTTGGCGTGGGCGAGGAAAAAAAGTCTACATCACCCCCTCAACTATGGGAGATGGACCACTTAACCCCATAAACTATGAAACAGTCTATTCCACCCCCTGAACTTTTCAAAACCGGTCAAATTACACCTGAAACGGTTTTGAGCGGGGTTTGCTACAATAACACAATTTTGTCTTTTTTTTTTTTTTTTTTATTTCGGCTTGAATTTTTGAAAATCATAGTAAATCAAAGAAAAATCATAAAATAGAAAATCTAATTTTGTTGTACTCCATATTAGTAGATCTACACAGTAAACATATATTATATTATGCGTTAGTACAGAGTTTTTTGCGTAAACTTAAGATCGTCCTTTTCTATAGCATGAACCTAAGCATAAATTAAAATAAAATTTCATGCTTGTTAAATATAAATAAATTTATAACTAAGTTATACATGATTCAATGAGTATAAAATTTTTACTATGGTTCACACATAGAATAATTAGGCCACAATAAAAATTTCAAGTACAATTGGACCTTAGAAATCTATGGCTATGAATTATTCTAATTAATTATAGAAAAGGATAGATCTAAAGTTACGGCAAAAAACTTTGTACTAACTCATACTATATTATATATTTACTGTGTAGATCTACTCATATGGAGTCCAACAAAATTGATTTTCTATTTTATGATTTTTCCGTGATTTACTATGATTTTTCAAAGATTCAAATTAAATAAATAAAAAGACAAAATTGTGTTATTGTAGTAAAACCCGTTCAAAAACCGTTTCAGGGTGTAATTTGACCGGTTTTGAAAAGTTCGGGGGTGGAATAGACTGCTTTATAGTTTAGGGGTTAAGTGGTCCACCTCCCATAGTTGAGGGGTGATGTAGACTTTTCCCTCGTCCCACGCCAAGATCGAGTCCACCTCGGCGCTACAGGAGCAAAACCGCCTCCACGTCAAGCAAAACCTCCTAAGAAAACCGCCCTGGGGGTAAATTGACCGGTTTTACAAACTTTTAATGTGTTCAATACCCTGTTTTATACTTCGCAAAGGTTAGAATTGCGCCAATGAGTCAGAGGGTTAAGTAGACTTTTTCCGATAAAAAAACCCGCGACTTTGGTCAGAGAGAGAGAGAGAGGGGGAGGTGGAGAGAGCGAGCTACTAGAACCGGCAGGAAGACAGAGGGAGCGGAGCCGCCGCGCGTGCGCTGCTGTGAACGTAGGCGGCGGGGGCATGGCGGGCCGGGTGGCGGGGCGAGGCGGGAGGCCGCTGCTGGGCGGGAGCGGCGGCGGCGGGAAGCGGGGCGGGAGGCCGTCGATGGCGGTCGTGGCGGCGCTGCTGCTGGCGTGCGCGGCGCTGCTCCTGCTCCTGGCACTCGGCGCGCTATCGCTGCCCGGGGCATCCGAGGGCGCCGGGGGCCGCGGCGCGGGGCTCGCGCGCCCACGTCCGCGCTCGCGCTTCCGCAGATCCACCTTCGACTCGTGCGTTTTCTCCCTCTCCGGTCTCCGCGATCTCTCCTCCGCGCGCTTGCTGCTCGCGCGGTTTCCTATCCTATGAGATGCTTACGCGTGGCTGCTCGTGCCTGCGTGCTGCAGGGGGCTAGAGATGCGTGGGGAGAAGGGGGAGCCGTGGACGGAGGTGCTGTCGTGGGAGCCCCGCGCGTTCGTGTACCACAACTTCCTCGTGAGTCCCTTGCCTCATTCGTTTCTGTTTGGTGGGAAAGACAAGGACCACATTTTCTAGATGCGATTTGCTTCATGCTTTTGGTCAGGAGATCTCGAGTTTTCTTTTGGTTCAGTTCTGTTGCAATCTTGGATGAGCAGTTGGCGCAGACTGATTATGCGATCCAAGTTGCTTACCCCTTTGCGAGATTCCTTGTTCCCTTTTCAGTAACATTTACGGACGCTTTGAGCAAGCCTTTGCCCGAAGTGGTTGTACAAAGATAGTGGCATTGGATTATGCTGCGAATGAGATGCCGAATTGTGTGGCTCTGTTAACTCTTTCAGATCTGGGCGGCAGTACTACTGTCAGTGTACTTGAATTGGCTAGTGTACATATGGGATATGGCTGTCATAACCAAGAGCCCAAGAGTTGAAACTGAGTCGGGGGTACTGATCCCCATTTACTGTCAGTGACATGCATATTTTGAATTGCCGAAGTTGTAATCTGGAGTTCAAACTCAGATTTTCAACCATATGGGCTGGGTATTTGCTTCGTGTTATGAACTTATGATTATCAATTCACCTGAAACAATATAGTTATTATTACTGCCAAAGGCCCAAATCATTAGAATGACTATTAAGCCATGTTTGCTGTTGTAGATAATAGAAAATGAAGTAATATCAGTATTAGTGTCATGATCAAATTTTCATAATCAACTGTGTTGTTACTGCCAACTATTTCCAATCCAATTTCAGTTCGCTTCACCAAAGAATCAGGTTATGACTGATTTTTATGCTATTCTCAGTCCAAGGAAGAATGTGACCATTTGATTTCACTGGCAAAGCCTCATATGAGGAAGTCAACAGTAGTTGATTCAACAACTGGAGGGAGCAAGGATAGCAGGTTTGAACATTTACCGAAATTCCAAATTCAGGGATGTTATACAATCTGTGATGCTCATTTTGCTTCATGGACATATATGCAGGGTGCGGACAAGTTCAGGAATGTTTCTTAGAAGAGGGCAGGACAAAATTATTCAAACAATTGAGAAAAGGATAGCAGATTACACCTTCATACCTGTAGGTACGTAGTATTCTCGATGGGTTTAATGTCGAAGTGTTTGCCTACTATTTTGTGAAGGAAACAAAGTCAGTTTACTTAACGGACATTTAGACTAGGTTTAATGTTCGGATGGTGCTGTTTGACACAGGCACACAGCTAGCTTGTACACTTAGTTATTTGCTTCATGGAATGACTTAAAGTCCTTACTACTGCTCTAATATTCAAATGATGCCTAACTTTAAACCGTACTTTAGGTCCTGCATTCATCATACAAATAGAATAGCCTGCAACAATCCTGCATTGTGGGAATTGTAGTCCTGACTTTTGCTTTAACTGCCTCACTGAATCACCAAATTGTACTGTACTAAAGATGTTAACACAATCACAATATCTGGAAATGCACTAAACTTCGCGCTTCAGTAGATTTCATAGGTCCTTGATTTATGATAGTTTGTAGGATATCATGCTAATGCACTTCAGTATTTGGAGGATTCAATGCTGTACATGTCACTGTGTCAGGTCTCACTAAAAACTGCATGATGTGAGAAAAAAGAATGTGTGTACTGATTGTTGCACTAAAAAGTACTTCCCCAAATTTAGATTTTTAGAACAGTACAACATGTGCAGTTTTGCTGACGTGTTCATTTTAAAGAAAAAAGTACGAAGAGGTACATGCCCAACAATATGACGAGGTACACAAGGGGCCTCAAGCTGTAAGTGTCAATTCAATTATGGCATAATCTGGTGGCCAGCCCAACAATAATAGACCATTATGGCATAATCCGATGGCCAGCCCAACAATAATAGACTAATAACAATAAAGTCTTTGAACATTGGTGCCTCCGTGCCTGATTTTTTTCCCTCAGTTTTACTTCAAATGGCATCAGCACCTCTCTTTATTCTTTCCCTGTACTTTGGCAGAGCATGGTGAGGGTCTTCAAGTTCTCCACTATGAAGTTGGGCAGAAGTACGAACCCCACTTTGATTACTTCCATGATGATTACAACACCAAAAATGGAGGCCAGCGTATAGCAACTCTTCTTATGTATCTGTATGTATTACACTGTTGGTATTCTATGATATGTGCCGTTGGTGACCCAATTGCCCAATTGACATTTTCTTTGGCAATTGTTATTTACTAGTTCGGATGTTGAAGATGGTGGTGAGACTGTGTTCCCTGCGTCGACAACAAACAGCAGCTCATCACCATTTTATAATGAGCTGTCTGAGTGTGCAAAGGGTGGTCTATCTGTTAAACCAAAGATGGGAGATGCGCTTCTGTTCTGGAGCATGAAGCCTGATGGATCCCTGGATCCCACAAGCCTGCATGGTGACATTACTTGATCTTTGATGCCATGCCATGTTTTCCAACAGGCAGGTGTTATGCCACAGTACACTGATACTTAATAAACTGCAAATTTCCTTTAGGTGGATGCCCAGTGATAAAAGGCAACAAATGGTCATCGACAAAGTGGATGCGCGTTCACGAGTACAAAGTTTAGATACAAGGAGATTCAGACCCGAGGTACTAAATTTTGCTCAGAAACCAAAATGGTCCTTATATCCTGTTTTTAGTTTGCCTACTGCAAAAGTAGTGCTGGGCCTCTACTTTGCACCAACAGTATCCGGTATCCCCAAAATTGTATTGAAATATCCGGTATCCCCAATATTATATTGAAATGCCTGCCGTCAGCTTTGAAGATACATTTCAAATTCATTGAAATTTTGTCGACTCTTTGCAGGTCATGCACCGGTTCAAATTCGTGGACATTTTGGCGCATGTCGAGGGTTTCGATTTTCCATAGAGGATTAAATTACACTTCTTTTCTAGTTGTTACTGAGGCAATGCCGTAGGCTCCGTGTTGTACATTAACATGTTAGGCTGATGAACATAAAACCTGATGATTCAGAGATGGACGTGTTCGGTGTATACTATCATTCCCTTGTTCAAATCAAGATAGGATGTCTTATTGATGTTACAAAGATCTTTTCTTTGTGTATGTGTGGCTGGTAGGTGTTTTTATTTTTTGGTAGTACCCAATACGCGGCAAAACTGAAGAAGCTTATCTTCAGAGTTTGTTTAGACTAAGCGAAACAGGATCACCTCGAAACATTGTTAATGTTAAGATTGGAATCTGAGTGGCGGGAGATCGTGGCGCGGCGAACTGGCGTTGTTTAGCAGCGGCCGTTCGTTAGGAAGAGGATTATCAGCGGCGCGTTCCACGCGTTGCTCGGAGCGCGCGACAGACGTGCAGCCAGCGCCGGGGCGTCCAGCGAACTCGCAAACATTTTATAATCCGAGCACGCGGCAGACATGGGAAACGGCAGTGGGACTGGCGATAGGACGAAGACGAAGGCGACAGGAGGCCTCACCGGTCGCGAAGCCTCCTCTTCCAGCCACGCCTCGAAACGGCGTCGGGGCCTGCGCGGCGAGTCCATGGCTGACCGCTTCTTCCCCAACGACTTCCCCGACTTCGTCGCCGAGGCTGAGGCCTCCGACGGCGACGGCGAGGGGCACCGCCCCGCGGGGCTTCGGGGCCTGCTCTCGCTCCCGTACCGCAGGCTCTCCGAACGCTTCGTCCGCGCCGCGCGCCGCCTCAAGGACAAGGTGCGCCCCGCTACTCGCTCCCTCTCGTTTCCTCTGTCGCCCGCCCGCCAGGTGCTCGACTGATTGCTGTCGGTTTCCCTCCCTGCAGGTGGTGGAGGAGACGTGGGTGAAGGCCGGGCGGAAGGTGACGGACTACACGCTCTACACGGGCTCTCTCGGGACAGCGCTGCTGCTGTTCAAGTCTTTCCAGGTCACCGGCGACCGCGGGGACCTTGCCCTCGCCGCTGACATCGTCCGCGCGTGCGAGGAAGCATCGCGGGGCCTGCCGTAAGAATAAGATGACCGACCAAGCCCCAGCTTTTTCTTGTTCATTCATGCTTGGTGCTAGTTGCTTTGGTTGGATCTTCCTGTTACTTGCTCATAATTATATGGAGGTGTGTGGCCTGGGTGTGTAAGGCGCAGGTTTTTGACATTCATATGCGGGAGGGCCGGTGTCTGCGCTCTTGGAGCGGTGATTGCCAAGCATTGCGGTGATCAGCTGAGGGTCACTCAATATCTGAGCTCCTTTGATGAGGTGAGGCTTCTGATAAGCATAATAGTTCTGGGTTTAGGAGTCAATTTGTTAACTTTGTATGTGCCAATGTGCTGTTGCCGCGTGACTGTAGGACAACAGATGGCACAGCTGGTACCTCCTAATCTTTAGACTCATCTGTTTGTTCTTTGTGATATTGTAGATAACAGTCACTGAGAAAGTTCCAAATGAACTGCTGTATGGAAGGGCGGGTTATCTGTGGGCTTGTTTGTTCTTGAATAAGCATCTCAGCGAGAAGACGGTCCCTCTGGAGCACATTGTATGTTAATGCTGTAGTTCTGTTATATAAATTCTCTCACACATTTCATTTTTAATTATACTCGTGTGAAAGGCACTGGAAATCTTATTATATCAAACCACTTCAATTGTAGAATTCTGTGGCAAAGGACATCATTAAGGAGGGAAGAAATCTTGCAAGCAATGGGAGTAGCCCCCTGATGTACGAATGGCATGGGAAGAAATACTGGGGTGCTGCCCATGGTCTTGCTGGAATCATGCACGTGCTCATGCACACTGAACTGAAACCAGATGAGCAGGATGATGTAAAGAACACCCTGCGGTATATGATCAAGAACAGGTTTCCTAGTGGCAACTATCCCTCAAGTGAAGGCAACGAATCAGATCGCTTGGTGCACTGGTGTCATGGTGCCCCAGGTGTCGCTCTTACGCTTGCTAAAGCATATGAGGTGATCGCTGCATCTGTTTATAGTCATAGATGCTCTATTGAGCCTCCTATTTGTGTCTGCATGTTTATTCAGTACATGTTCTTGAGATCTGGCAAGACGTTTAACTAATCAATGAGTGAAGCTGTGAATAACTAGTTGGTTTATTGATCTTTGGAGTTTGGATGTGGTCACCATGAGTAACAATATCTGCATTTCAGGTCTTCCATGATGATTATTTCAAGAAATCAGCTGCAGAGGCTGCTGAAGTTGTCTGGAACCGAGGGCTTCTGAAGAGAGTCGGAATATGCCACGGTGTAAGCGGGAATGCCTATGTGTTTCTCTCGCTCTACAGACTAACCGGCAATGTTGAGTACCTCCATCGCGCAAAGGCTTTTGCCTGCTTTCTTCTGGAGAAAGCTGATCAGTTGATAGCCGAGGGGATCATGCATGGTGGTGACCGCCCGTTTTCACTGTTTGAAGGGAAGGCTGGGATGGCATACCTCCTCTTGGACATGGTTGATCCATCTGAATCAAGGTTCCCAGCCTATGAACATTGAGAAACCCAATATGTACAGTTACCCTGTGGCTTGTGAGGCTGTGTGATGATCCAGCAAGTCTGGAAAACTCTCTGTTTGTGTTTTCTCGTCTACTGTGTTCTACTGTGTAATGTGTGCTTGGATTGGACCTCGGTGGCGCCTGCTGTGTTTGTAGATTTGGTGTTCCTGATGTTCCAAACATGAGATCTGCTGTGAACTATACACCGTCACATTCTGACTAAGACACCATGACCCTAACTACTCAACCTTCAGCTGACGTCATTCCAACTTGGCTTCCTGCTCTTTCCTTGTCATCAGCTTCACCAGGTCATAGCCTACCATCCTGCTCAGGGTCGACCCACTTCGACCAGCCACCGTAGTCTCAATTTGTGGAACAAAACACAAGGACACTGCAAATTTGCAATCGTTTGGACGAGCAACCTCGGGGGAAGCCCACCGGCGCCGCCCCAGGACACCACGACCGGCTCCTCCTCGGCCGCCGCCGCTGCCCTTCAGCGTGGCGGGGACGGCGGCCCGCGGCGGCCCCCAAAGGAGGTTCCTGTCGCGTCCTCTCCCTCTCCCTGCCTTCCCTTCTCGCCCTCCCACTCCTCCACCACCATCTCCGGTGAGGTGGCCGGCCGGTGAGCCGATCCGGCCTCCTCCGCCCGGATCCGTGCTTGCCTGGCGGTTTCTCTCTGGCGGGGCGCCCGGGCGGCTCGGCCCCGTTGGCGGCTCTCCCGGCGGGGTCGATTTGCCGCCGCGGTGGCCGGCTTTTACGGCTTAGCTGCACGGTGCAGCACGGCCGCCCCTCGTGGCTTGGGAGCCGAGGGAGTGCGGCAGTAACGCCTGGCCGCGGTCCCCGGGGGTTGGGGCCTGACGGTGCTCTCCCGGCTGGGGTGGCGGCCGGCGCTGCCTACCCGACGGGGTCCGGGCCATGGCCGACCGCCCCGTCCTCGCTGGCTGTATGGCCGTGGCCGCTTTGCCGGCCCGCTGGTGCGGCGGCCGCTGTGGCTGCGGGCGGGAGCGGGCGGTCGGGCCACCGGCCCCGGCCGGTTCCTTCGCAGCTAGCTGCCCGCGGATGTGGAGGTGGAGGTCTCTACGGACCTTGCTACACAGTGTCTGTCGACGAACAAGAGCTGGGTGAAAACCTTGCCCGGTTTCTCCGGGCCGGTGGCGATGGCGTAGTTGCACCATATCCCTTCTTGAAGGCGTCGCCGAAGTCCATGTTCGTCGGGAGCAGGTTGTGGTCGAAAGATCTCTCGGGTGCTTCTTCCAGTGTTGTAGGCGTCTGCGGATGTCTATGTCCTTCATGAAGGCTTTGCTGGAGCACTACTGCAGCCCATCTCCTGCCACCCTCGTCGGAGTCACTCCTTGTCTGTGCTTGTGTGCGCCTCATGCTCGTCTCCGCAATGGTTTGCACTGTGCTTGGTGTCGTCGCCGTCGTTCCCCTTCACAGCGGCTACCCGGTCGCTGGCGGATGCAGTCGTTGTTACCCCCCAACGGCTACCTGGTCGTTGGCGGATGTTGGCTCTCTACTGCGCAGCGGCTACCTGGTCGCTGGCGCTCTACATCGTTGTGGCTTCCTGGTCGCTAGCGGATGTTGGTTCTGCACTGCACAGTGGCTACCTGGTCGCTGTCGCTCTACATCGCAGCGGCTACCTGGTCGTTGGCGATTTCCGTCGTGTTCTACCTCACAGTGACTACCTGGTCATTTGTGGGTCTATCGGTGGTGCTTTGCCACCGCGGCTTGCGGCTTGACCCACACTCTGTTGGCGACCATTGCGTAGATGTTTCTTTTTCTTGCAGGCATAGTCGGTTGGTGTGTGTGGTGGGGCTTCCACCGCCCCTCTCCCTCATGTATTCTTGCTGTTTGTTTGTGTTTTGGGGACTTCACCGGTAATCCTAGGATTACTTGTGAGTTCTTTGTATCTGTATTCCGGCCTTTCTTTCGGCCTTTCCTCTTAATGAAAAACGGGTAAAAGTCCTGATCGCGAAAAAAAAAAAATATGTACACCAATCAGAGACAGTCCCTACGAAAGACGAACAAAACCAGCACAATCAAACAATCCCCAATTCCGAAGCAAACCTAGCTGACAGGGGAACATACAAGATTCGGGCTGATGTAGCTGTGGGCTGTGGCGCGCGTCCAGGTCAGATTGGGCTCAATTGGTTGTGGGTGGGCTTTCGTTCCAAAAGTGTTGGGTGGGAGTAGGATATCAATATCAGGCTGCTATTCAACGATGTTGGCATTACTAAAATCCAACTGGAAAAAGGTGCTCTCCAAGTGAAGCAAGCAGTTGAATCGAAGCAATGGAACCTTTCCATAGCTGGGGATTTGATCAGGGAAATCCAGGAAATTGCCTCCCTGAATTGTGTTGAGTTCCTGATTAGAGCTGTTCCCCGTTCTTGTAATAAAGTGGCGCGTAATTTAGCAGCGTTGGGGTGTGTTTGTTTGGAGGAGGATCCAATTTTGGTTCACCTCCCTGATTGCATCATGTACCTTGTTGCTGCCGAGTGTGCAGACTTTGGGTAATGGAATTGCATTTCCGTTTCAAAAAAAAAAAAAAAAAAAAAAAAAAAAAAAAGAACTCAAACGAGAAACGGGTTGAAGAAGCTAAAGAGGATCATCGGGCGGCGACTTCGTTCGCGGAGCCTCGGCAGTGAGACTGCGCTCCAAGCACATATGCAATTTGGTTAGATAGATGCAAGAAGATAGCATATGTCAGCTGTCCGTGGTCACGACTCACGACAATGATCTCCGGCGCCAGGAGCGGCAGGAGACCGCAAAGGAGTCCGTGGTCGCCGTCGAGGACGAAGACGAAAGCATGCTTCAATTACGCAACATGCCAAAGTCGCGTTTGGTTCCGGGGATGAGGTGGAATGGAGCGTTTGGTGGATATATACACAGAAGGTATAACCCTGTCGTCAATAACTTTTTACAGAATTTTTTCTTATAAAGTAGAAATTCACTTTTCGGAGTTGACCTATCCTTACTAAAATCGTACAGAATTTAATGGGCGTCCAATACATTAAACTCATCAAGTCAGATAATATAACGAAGCATATGGACTTCTGGGTTCTAGAAGATGGTGACAAGAATTGCTAAACTCATCAAACAATATGCCTGGAAGTCAATAGGCAAAGAGTCAATAAGATTCCAACAGTCGATTAACAAGTACCCACGTGATTCTGAGTTTCTGACCATGTACTTCACGTATTATTACTGTCATTGGTCATAGATTAACCGTACAATATATCTTATAGTAAATTTATTTCAAAAATATAAATATTGGTAGTATTTTTTTTTCTAAATCTAGTTATTAGCTATAAAATCGATTGATTTTCTTCCAAATACAGCCGCCTTCGCGGCGGTTTTCAGTCCTGCTCAGTGGAAAAGGAGATAAAAGAAACTATTGTGCTGTCTTGCACGCCACTGACACTGAGGCAGCCGTGCAGTGATGCGGATCGATGGATTCTATGGTTCCTGCTTGTCCAGTGTTTGTCGTCGTCTCGTCTTCGGAAAACACCAAGTTGAAAGCGACGTACTACTAGCGGAACTGCTGAAGGGCGCCAATCGATAAGTCTGACACGTGGAAGACTCACTGTGACTGCCCCCATTGATGCGCGTCCATTCCTTCTCTCTATAAAGCCGATAAACATCTAGCTCGCCGGCCGGCCGGCCTCGAAGAGCAAGCTAGCAGCAGCAATGGCGCTGGAGATCGAGCACACCCACCTCCCCGTCCGCGGCCTCAACCTCCACGTCGCACACGTAGGCAAAGGTGAGTGAGTCTCCGGCATCATCCCCACCCGTTGCTTGAGCCGATAAGTATCAATCATATGGTGTGGCTATGTGCTGTTGCCAGGTGAGCTGGGCACGGTGGTGTTCCTGCACGGCTTCCCGGAGATATGGTACTCGTGGCGCCACCAGATGCTGGCCGTGGCCGCCGCGGGGTACCGCGCCATCGCGCCGGACTGCCGCGGGTACGGCCTGTCCGACCAGCCGACGGAGAACCAGGAGGTCTCCTTTGACGACCTCATCGCCGACGTGCTCGGCATCCTCGACGCCCTCGGCGTCCCAAAGGTAAGCAGCAGCTGATCATGACCAAACGGATGAAAGAATGGGACGAAAGATTCGCCGTGACCCACTGACTGAGTTGCTGTTGCCGCCCCCGCGCGCGTGCAGGCGTTCTTGGTGGGCAAAGACTTCGGCGCCATGCCGGCGTACGAGTTCGCGCTGCAGCACCCGGACCGCACCCGCGGCGTGGTGTGCCTGGGCATCCCCTTCAGCCCGGCGCCCATGTCTTTCGCCGACATGCCCGAAGGCTTCTACATCCTGCGCTGGCGCGTGCGTAGCAGCAGCCACTGAGCTCTGAACTCTTCTTCTTTCGTATCGAAAATCGGCACTCTGCAGCTGGCGTTCCTTTTGCTTCTCCTCTCTTCTGCAGGAGCCCGGCAGGGCGGAGGCGGATTTCGGGCGGTTCGACGTGAGGCGCGTGGTGCGCACCATCTACGTGCTCTTCTCCGGCACCGAGATCCCGGTTGCCAAGGAAGGGCAGGAGATCATGGACCTGGCCGACCTGTCCACGCCGCTCCCGGAGTGGTTCACCGAGGAGGACCTCGACGCCTACGCCAAGCTCTACGAGAACTCCGGCTTCCGCTACCCACTCGAGATGCCATACAGGTAGCCACTGCACTCCCTGTTGCCAGCCAAATTGGAGCCTGACTCTGCAGGCGTTGATTGCTTTTGCTTCCATGGAAAATTTGGTTGTGCAGGGCTATACACAAGATCCCGAACCGGCTGGACGCCAAGTTCCAGGTGCCGGTGTTCATGGTGATGGGGGAGAAGGACTACTGCTTCAAGTTCCCGGGGTTCGAGACTGCTCTGCGCAGCGGCGTCATGGACAACTTCATGCCGGATCTCAGGATCACCTACATCCCGGAGGGGAGCCACTTCGTGCAGGAGCAGCTCCCGGAGCAGGTCAACGAGCTGCTCCTCGGCTTCCTCAAGGACCATCCTTGATCATAAACAGAGGGAGGGTGAGAGACCGTGACAATAATAATATGGTTCTTGAGCAATTGGTTTAAACTCTATTGCCTGTTGCCTGGATCCATGACCGTGTTGTTTTTTAAAAGGATCCATGACCGTGTTAATTAGCACATACAGTGCTCAGACAAGATGCGCGTTTCTTTCTCGGCAATGAAAATGATCGTTGTTACATTACTCGATCGTAGCTGTAGGTAGAGGTGCTTTGGATTTATTCAGATAATGGAGTTAAATGGGATCTAGAAAATCCCAAATTCATTGGACACCAAAATTAACTCAAAAAAAAAATCAGTGCTAGTTGGATCGATCGTAATGACTATCTGCACAAAGGAGCGAGCAATCATAACGAGTCATCTCCAACGATTTTCTAACTCTCTTGTCAATTATTCGACATCGTTCTTTGAATAAGACAAGACAGAAACCAGAGATTCTTAGTGGACCAGAAGTCCAGACATGGTGTCCCATACAACCTTGAATACATACAGCAGTTGGACATGAACCTTGAATACATACAGCAGTCGGCAGGTACAGTACCTTTTTCAGCTGAGAACAGAGAGAATAAGGGGAGGCTGAGAACAGCAAAGAAGAGGAATAGAGGATGTAGGGTCTTTTTAATAACATATAGACACTAGTTCATTGAGCAATCAAAAAGGGTATCTATTACCCCTTCTCCTGTCCCTGGACACGCTCTCTAGATCGATTTAGGGTCGTCTTGGCTCTTAAAAGACTTGTCAAGAGGCAATATTTACAACACAACGAAGATGCTGATCTATCAAGCCCAGTCAGAGTTACAATTGTATAAGAAGAAAGCACAGATCATTCAAAGCTAGAATTTTCTACAACAGGTATATGTTGCTTCAGGCCTCAAGAGGAATTAAATAACTCTTCAGTATGCCTACATATCTTCTCAACATTAATATGCCGAATTTTAATGCTAGGCCAACTAATCCAAAGGACTTTCAAGGTCTGGTCTCTGGTCCATTGTCTTTGACATTGCACCATCAGGGAAAGCGTCTGGATAAGTGGCAGCTAGCCTAGCTTTCATCCCTCTACAGAAAAAAAGAAGACAGTCTAATTAGCTGGAAATCTATCTTGGACTTAGGATTAGATACCAAATGCAAATTCGGGGATAATAAAAACTGAGCACAATGACACGATACAACTGGAAAAATAATAGACATGGGGACAGCAATTAAAAATTTATAAACAAGATAGTACCTTAGCTTTGTGAAAATATGGTCAAGATCAGCCTTCATGGACTTGAGAAGATGAGTTTTACTAGCAAAATCACTAGACACTTCTGCAAAGCATTGTTCGGAATACTCATTAAAATGTGTGAGAACTGCATTGCTATCTTGCAATCTCCCGAGTCTGCATAGTACAGGAAAATCATAATCACAATTCAGATTATCATAAGTAGAAATAGAAAGGAAAACGACAGTTACTGCAACTTCCATCGCCAAACAATTGATGTGAATCACTCGAGCAACTAGTGCTCCTCATATTTCTTACAAAACGTTGCATGACGTCCTTCATTAGCTAATTTGCTCCTATAAGAAACATTTTCACGAAAAATGTGAACAAAAGTATCATTTCTATGGGAAACAGTAATAACTGTTCTTCGTTTACCCAATGGATTTGGATGAATTCATATCAACCAGCAGGCAACAGAGGACAGTTTGCTCTGCTAGTCCTGGGCTGGATTGGTTGGATTTAATAATGCAGGCAATTTGATGTGGATTTTTTTAGTGGGAGAATAAGTAGTGCGGTGTGGAGTGTGTTTTGAGTGCAGAAGTGATTAGTTTGGGCCAGATATGGTTCGGGTAACGAACCATTAGCACCTTTACTTGCACGGCAGCATAGACTAACGAGTATAACCCAGTATAGCACTGAATAAATTTCAAAATTCTAATCGATTCATAGGATGACAGTTAATCTGGTGTGAATTGACCTCCTATGTTAACTCATCAATTGGGATAGGCAAATCAGCCAAAAATCAGAGCATATCTCATGGGGAAAAAACTGCAACACTTAGCATGTCTATCAGAAGGTGGGCAGCATTTTGTTCAAATGTCAGGTAGCATTTAGCCAATCATTTCTTCACTGAATGTCTGAATATCTTTAAATCATGAATATTTTATGTACCACGATCTCGAGTTAATGAATGCTAGTGACTCCAAAAAAGATTATGCTTACGTAAAGACAATGAAGCAACATTAAGAGCATAAATTCTTCACCAAGTACTCCTGGCCCACCGTTACTGGTGGCATTGCATATATGTCATAAAGACATTGTTTATAACCAATTCTGAAACTACCACAAACAGAAACACTAACAACACAATATTTAAGTCTCCTAACTCTTAACTTGCAATAAAAAATGAGTCAAATTTCACAAGATTAGTGAGTGCGTCAAGTGATTCTCTATTTCTTAGAGGTAGTAGGTGCTTAGGAGGTACTTCCTTTCATTGCAAAAGGAAAAGTTGTACAACAGCTACATCCATTTAGTTATGTACATTTGAGGATTGTAATTAATACTCCCTCCATTTCAAATTATAAGATGTTTTGCCTTTTCAAGATACGTAGCTTTTGCTATGTACTTAGATGTACACTCTGTCTAGATACATAGTAAAAGTGTGTATCTAAAAAAGCCAAAACATCTTATAATTTGGAACAGAGGGAATCATCAAATGTGCAGAAATTACTGAAAGACAGTACTTGGCTCAGTGAATCATCAAAAAATAATCAAGTTTTCCTAAGATAAAATCCTAAAAACAAAACATATCAAGTGATAACAGGAACTTGAGATCAAATGACTCTCATAATTATAATAGTAGATAGATTCCAGAATTTCTAAACACATTATGACGACCTGATACCAACAAAACCTTTCACAGAATGCACATCTAGTCTGGAAGTCAAATCCATTCATAGCTAAGTTGGATTATGATATGCCAGTACAACAAGGGCATACCTTCATAAGTCATCACTAGTCGTTAATAGCACGCTAGCTTTTCCTCTGTAAGCTCTTGACAGTCAAAGCAAATACTAGTTCAGGATTTGATAGGATCATATTAGTATATTACTTCTAGTTCTTGTAAAGATAGGTGAAGGGTTATTCAAAGAAGGAAAACTAAACTAATGCAACCTTAACTATAATACTATAGAAGTTTATATGTGAGGATCATAAAAATCATGATGCCATCATATTTGATAAACACATATGTCACACACAAATATTAATATCTGTTCTTATGATGTCTGTAATGCAAATTTTGAAATATTTAGTTGGATATCTCAATTTGAGTGCGCTTGTTCACACAATTTCAATTAACCTTTTCTAAATAATAAAATTCCATTTTCCTATGATTTAACCACTGGAAGGTGCCACATCTCAACTATAATAATATTTAGAACATCTTGTAATAATTAGTAGAAAGAAGCAAATTAACTAATGCAAGCTTTACTAACTATAGATACTATAAAAGTTTATATGCTGCCACAGTCTTTTGTTAGAATTGTTTACATATAATGCTGTGAGACCCTCCATTCAAACAGTAATATTATTAATTAAGAAAAACTATCCTTCGTATGCCAGGATGGCAGGACCCATGGGCCATGGGACCCTCACTATGATCCTGAGTTCCCAGCAGCCCGTTTTACCTCCTACATGCTTCAGTAAGCCAAAAACCTACTAAGCACTAAGAGATATTGCCAAATCAATTACTTATGTTGTAACACACTGTTACCACGTGAAACCGTTTATGCTGCATTAAATTGTCAAATATGCATTTTACATGACTAAGAATATGCAAGAGCCCAAAATGGCAACAGGTGTCCGTTCAATAGCAGAGAAGTTTAAATTCCTTTGATCAAATGCAGCAACGAAAAACAAGGCTTAAACGCCATGATGAATACTCGTTTAACTGTGAGGTCTACACAAGGATCCATGTGAAAATTTTGTGAGCACCAAGGAAACATTTCCAGAGAAACAAAAGGCAAAGAGCAGCACATGTCAGCACACACTAGCAAATACGAGCATTGAACCTACCCCCAAAACCGTCTAAATCTGTCGAGGAAAATAGCAAAAAAAAATATATATATCTCAACTAGCGCTAGGCACAGCAACTGAAAGCCGCCGCAGCAGCAGTACTGATGAATCAGAACATCTGAACATTCAGGGTTCGATGGGATCGGCGAGTGGAAGGAAGGGGAGCGAGCGGGCAGCGGGCTGACATGAGGTGCTGCGTCTGCCTGATGGAGGCGACGTCATCGGGGTCGACGAGCGACCTGAACCGCTCCGCCACCTCCTCCGCGGCTGCTGCCGAGGGGGCAGGCTCCGGTAGCTGCTTCTCCATGGCTTCACGGCCTCCGCCGTCCGCCTCCGTCCCTGTTGCTCCCACCGCGGCTGTGGATTCCCCCTCCGGGTCCGCTGGCTGCTGGGCTGTTCTAGGTGTCGGGGTGGGCTATTGGGCTGGAAAGCTTTTTACTGCTATTGGGCCTCACCCCGGCTATAGCCGGGGCTCAAATCCGCACCTGGTCACGGAGGCTCAGCCCAAACTGCGGCGAGATGGCATTTTACAGATTTTTTTTTTAATTGCATTTGATACGGATCTCTCGCTTGTGAGATGAGATGACGCAAGGACGCAAGGTCAAGGAGTTCTCTAGGAGGACGCGGCCGGAGTCCTTATAGGAACAAAATTCACCAAATGGCCTTTATAGAGACTAGACGCAGAAAATTCAACGTAGATTTATTGTAGTTTCTTGAAATCATGGTTAAAATCTTTCCATGTGCAGGTTGTATGCTCTCATGCAGTCTTGCATGCTCATCAGGCAGCCAAGGGTTTTCATGATCTGCCTCTGCCGAATCCGTTGGATAAGATGAGATCATGTGATTCTGCAACAAAATGGTGAGCAAGTGATTCTTCCCATGTGGAGTCCAGTCAAACAGCAAGCGAGAGAAGAGATTTGTTCATGAAAAAAAAAAAAGTCTGTTTCCCATGTGGAGAGTGGAGTCGAGAATCAGGTGACAGAAATTTCTTAACCAACGTGTGATTCTGATTCTGGAACAAATACATTAATCAGCACGAGGGACTGGCATCTGTTTCATGACAAGCCCCGGACAGAGAGGCGCAGACCAGACAAGAGGAGACTAGTGGGCAAGTCACCAGCCATTGATGCGCATAGCAGCTGAGGCCTGACCAACTGTCCTTCGTTATAAGCTGAAGCATCTCGCCCTCTGTCCGGCATCGAGGAGCAAGCAGGCAAAGCATCCATCAATGGCGCACCAGGAGATCGAGCACACCCAGCTCCCCGTCCGCGGGATCAACCTCCACGTCGCTCAGGTCGGCAAAGGTGAGATCGAGTAACCCTGGCCTCTGCTGTGTGTTCCATTCGATGGTAGCAGGCGACTATTCTCTCATGTCATGCTCGTGGCAGGTGAGCTGGGCACGGTGGTGTTCCTGCACGGCTTCCCGGAGATATGGTACTCGTGGCGCCACCAGATGCTGGCCGTGGCCGCCGCGGGGTACCGCGCCATCGCGCCGGACTGCCGCGGGTACGGCCTGTCCGACCAGCCGCTGGAGAACCAGGAGGACTCCTGGGTCTGGGACGACCTCGTCGCCGACGTGCTCGGCATCCTCGACGCCCTCGGCGTCCCAAAGGTAAGAAACGGATCGGATGCCTGAGAGATTATTGTTGCATTGCAGTGACCGTACTGATCGATCGATCGATCGATGCGTCGTCGTGACGTCGTCGTCCACTCGACGTCTCCTCGTACGCGCAGGCGTTCTTGGTGGGCAAGGACTTCGGCGCCGTGCCGGCGTACGAGTTCGCGCTGCAGCACCCGGACCGCACCTGCGGCGTGGCGTGCCTCGGCATCCCCTTCAGCCCCGTTCCCTTCTCCATGGCCTTCGACACCATGCCCGAGGGCTTCTACATCCGGCGCTGGGGTGTACGTGCCACTGCTGCTGCCACTCCGTCGTTACCTCTGAACTCTCCTCTGGTCACCATCATCATCAGTTCGTTCTCCTTGTCTCTGTGTCTGCAGAAGCCTGGCAGGGCGGAGGCTGACTTCGGCCGGTACGACGTGAGGCGCGTGGTGCGCACCGTCTACGTGCTCTTCTCCGGCGCCGACATCCCGATCGCCAAGGAAGGGCAGGAGATCATGGACCTGGCCGACCTGTCGGCGCCCCTCCCGGAGTGGTTCACCGACGAGGACCTGGACGTCTACGCCGAGCTCTACGAGAAATCCGGCTTCCGCTACCCGCTCCAGATGCCATACAGGTCTATACACAAGATGCCGCACCGGCTGGACGCCAAGTTCCAGGCCCCGGTGCTCATGGTGATGGGGGAGAAGGACTACTGCTTCAAGTTCCCGGGGTTCGAGACCGCCCTGTGCAGCGGCGTCATGGACAACTTCATGCCGGACCTCAAGATCGCCTTCATCCCGGAGGGGAGCCACTTCGTGCAGGAGCAGCTCCCGGAGCAGGTGAACCAGCTCCTGCTCGACTTCCTCAAGGCCCACCCCGTCGCGTCGTGAGAATTAAATAGGGGTGGCAGCAGTAATTGCGGATCTGTTGCCATCAGAGATGCTTTGGCCCACTGCTTGGTCTGAATTTTCTCGGTAATAAAAATGTACTGTATTCTTGTCTTGTTCAACTGATCTGGGGATCCTGTACTATCTCAACTCGGCCTTGTTCACTTCCATGAAACTTACAACTTTTTCCACACTCTCTCCATCACATCAATTTTTACCCGTATATATGGAGCACTAAATGTAAGTAAAAAAATAACTAATTACACAGTTTAGTTGTAAATCACGAGACGAATCTTTTGAGCCTAGTTGGGCCACGATTGGATAATATTTGTCAAATACAAATGAAACGCTACAAAGGCAACTTTTTACTTAACCGAACAAGGCGTCGGTGATGTTGGAGCAATTTGCTTGACTGACATTGGTGCTTTCGCCTGCACACAGTGGACCGATACAAAAGAATTGAAGTGTGAAACATCTCAGTTCTACGGCTGCTTGGTCTTCCATCATATCGGACCAGCGATGCCTCGTTTCAGTGGAAATGAGGACTACGTCGCTCTGACTATATACGAGCAACGGGCCGGGCCGGCCTAGTTCTGGCCCGTGCCGGGTATGGCCCTAAAGGGCCCTAAGGCCCACCGTGCCGAGGCCAAAGTGGCCCTTCGTGCCTGCTCGTCGGCCCAGGCACGATCCTACAGGCCCTTTTCCGTGCCGTGCCGGCCCTAAAAAGCACGGCCCAATAGGATTTAGGACCGGCCCTTAGCCTGCTAACAAAAAAAAAAAAACAACAGTAGATTCGTCTAAATTTGAATTTTGACAAGAATTTTATAGAATATAGCACAATTCATACATTTCTCAAAATCATCTCAAAACTATCTTTAACAATTCATAGTTTCACTTGCAACATGTGAAAATTAATCTCTAAATTCCCAACCTAACGGGCCGCCGCCATGCCTCCTCTTTTTAGCGGGTCGTGTCGTGCGGGCCCTCGTGCTTCAATGGCGGCCCAGGCACGGCCCGCTAACCGTGTCGGGCCGGCCCTAAGCCCTATGCAGCCGTGCCCGTGCCGTGCTTGGGCCGGGCCGAAATCAACGGGCCCGTACCGGGCCGACGGGCTTAAGGCTGCATGCTCAAGATTAGTTCTGACCAGTTTTCCTGTAATCCAACTCAGCAGGAATCATCCATCCGGAACATATTAGCCTTTATTACAGGAAATCAGCTCTGCTCGTCTGGTGGGAAAATATGTTCATGAATCCCTATCACTTGATCCTTTAACTTAATTAAGATAATAATATTTATGGTACCAACTAAGTATCATTAAATTTTTAAGATTTTTGGAATAATTTATAATTTGAAATGGAGAGAGTATACAACAAAGTCCAATTATAAGGGTATCTGTATTGTATAGAAATTGGTTGTTCCTTTACATAGACTCCACAAGTGATAAAACATCATTTGATATTTTATCCGTATTGTGTAGGAATTAGGTGTTCATTTTGTATCGTAGAAATTGGATGTTCGTTCCTACCTTTATCTGATGAGGCTTTTACCTGTATATCCCTAAAAAAGTTGGCTGCTACCTCTATGCCACTAAAAAGTTGGCTCACACCTACAAGCCCAAGTTCAACTTCGTTTTACCCCACACGCCACTCCGTCTGATTTTCACCGTTTAGGTGCTCTTACATGTGGGCCCGAGCCATGTATATGTCCATCGTGCCCTTCCTGTCTCTTCCTCTGCATGGTGGGGCCCACATCTTCTTCTTCTTCCTCGTCCGACGCCCGGCGGCCATGGAGCGCGGCCGCTAGAGCTTCAACGGCGGGTGCGCCCAACGAACACAGCGACGGGATGCGCGCAGGCAGCCGCGGAGGCGGCGCGGTGGCGCTCTCCCATGGCATGCGTCGTCGTTGTCCTACCTCTCGCGCTACTGTGGGCGCCCGAGGCCGCGTGGCCGCCGCTCTCGTGCCAGCGCCAAGCCGCGCTTCCGTTTGCCCAGCCACTTCCACACTGCCGCGCGACACGAACGCGAGCCGGAGGGCGCGCAACGCCACGCCGCGAGCTGCCGAGGAGGCGGCCGACACCAAAGCCGCCCGGCCACCGCCGGGGCATCGGCGCCGGCGCCGCTCCAGCCGCGGTGGAGCAGCCGGCTCGGCGGTGGAGGCGCCGCGGGGTCCACGGGCGCTGCGGACGGCGGTGCAGCTGCCGCGCTGACGGCAGCCAGCGCCACGCGCGTGTCGCGTGAAGGAGCGCCGATGGCGACCGCCGCGTCGGGCGGGACCGCGGCGCCGCGACGAGCCGGGCACGCGCAGCCAGCCAAAGCCGCAACCCGGCCGGCCCGACCCCGAACCGGCCTCGCGCCGCACCGCGGCCGAAAAGGCGTCGGCGGCGCTGCCGCCGCTGCTGGACCGGGCCGGGCGCAGGGACTGCCATCGCTGCCGCGGTAGAGCTCCGCGCGAAGCCGGCTATGGTGGCAGCGGGCTCGGGCGCGCCCGGCCATGGGGGCCGCGGTGGAGCTCGCGCGGAAGCCGCCATGGCGGGCCGCGGAGCTCGGGCGCGCCGCCATGGGGCCGTGGGCGGAGTTTCGCGCTGAAGCCGCCATGGCGCCCGCGGAGCTCGGGCGCGCTGGCCATAGGGGCCGCGACGAGCTCGCACGCCGCGCATGGCCATGGCGCCGGCGGAGCTTCGCGACGCTAGCGGACTGACATCGCTTGTCGCCTTGTCCTTGCTTGCTTCCTGCCTGCTGCATGTGGCTTCGATGGGCAGAGCATGTCGAGATGCATGCATGTTGAGCATAGATGCCACGATGCCACGGCATCACCACGTGGAAGGCGCACGGCGTGCATGCGTCCGCGAAGGAGCTAGCGTGTCCTCGCCGGTGCAGTGGAGGTCGGGCCAACGCGGTCTCTGAGCTCGAAGGCAGACCGCCCGCTGGCCGCCACCGCACCGCCAGATAGGGGCCGCGCCTCCGGCGCTTCCTGCGCGCACGGAGAGCGAAGGAAGAAAGCGAGAGAGGGGGAGTCAAGATGATAAAGAAGGGTATTTTGGACATTAACATCTGCGGGGCCCACCTCGGGACGGGCAAACGGGGACAAACTGACAGAAGGTGGACGGAGTGGCGTGTGGGGTAAAACGAAGTTGAACTTGGGCATGTAGGTGTGAACAAACTTTTTAGTGGCATAGAGGTAACATCCAACTTTTTTAGGGATATACAGGTAAAAGCCTCTTATCTGATCCCTTCCCTCACTCCTAATCTCCTCACTCTAGTTGATTCGCCGATGCCTCTTTTTCTCTAGCCCTGCTCTCTGTCTCTCTCTCTCACCCTCCCTCCCTTGTGTTTTGCCTGCTTTGCGTCTATCTTATTGTGCGCCACTCAATCCTCTCCCCTTCTTGCACAGTGTCCATTCCACTTGTTCCGCTAGCTGTGCCACCTCATGTAGCTTGGTCCATCTAGAGGACGACTACATAGGGATGTGAGTGTCAGCCTTGGAGGACGCGCTAGCTAGGGTGGGGGCACCAACATGGGAGGCCCCACATCTCTCATCATTGCTCAAAGCTATGGGTCCGCTGCTACCGAGATGACCTTGAACCAGTCGTTGATGATAGGAGGAGGCTAGGACAACTTTCTCTTGTGTTTGGAGCGAAAACGATATGAGAGAGGAGTATGATAGAGAATTCCATGAATAATAGTGGCTTCTTTATAGATTTGAGTGTACAATGTATCGAATTGGATATTATACTTGCATTTAATGTGGTGGAACCAGGATAGAAATGTCTATTACTACTGCCGCCTAATTAACTCTGAGACCACTTAGATGCCTCCCTCGTTAGCCTCTCCTCGCCTCACTAGGCAAGGCATGCCAGCGCAGATGAATCAGATCGTCTACTCGAGCAACTAACTGCAGAGAATCATGAATAATGAGGCAAACTAGGGTACAAACAAAATGTGGATATTCGGCTGGTCATATAAGCTGGCTGATAAGACAAGTCGGCTGGTTTGTTGTGAGAGAAAAATACTGTTCGAACGGCTGATAAGACAAGCGAATATGGCGAATATATTTTCTCCTTGGCTTCCTTGGTGAGCGGGGCTAGACTTAGACTTAGAATACAATTAAGTTGCCCTATTTTGGTAGCATGGCATAGATAGGCTAAAGTGATCCAGACTATATGTATGCATATGCTGGTTGTTTAGTTACCTTTTGCAATTCAGTATGGCTATTAAAGACCTTTTTGTTTGCTTGTCCAAATCAAGCTATGTGCAACGCTGATTTGACTTACATGAATGCACGTGGTGCACGCCTGCAAATAGGCCAGCAAGAAACAAATGATTTCAGTAGTATACTCTAGGAGCCAAGCTCGCCAACCTTTCTTTACATAAGTCAGGTCGAGTCGAACACAAATACTAGTTCGGACAACCAATCACGGGTATTTTGCATCCCGGCTCGCGAGCCTACCACATACTGACAACCAATCATGCCCTTATTATTTGACAAACCGGAACAAGATTAGCTTGATCTACTGGGCTTATGGAACAGGGCTGAATCCTCCCTCGAATCTGACCAAAAGTACTACTTTTATTTATTTATTTATTTATTTTCATTAAATTTTTTTGTGGGCGACGTGCCTGACTCAAGCCCAACACCAAATATGAGCCAATAAACCTGCCCACTAAGCAAGCATGGACACAGACTTTAAGCTCGAAAGCAGTTGACCTTTTTTTTTTACATACGTGGCTCAACTTTTCGTGTTCAGGTATACTACTTCTCCGTCTCACAAAAGAATGTAATTTTAGAATAGTGCTATGTGTCAGTACATCAATTTTTTGACCAAATTTTATCTAAAAATACTAATATTTTTTTTATACGAAATATACATTGTACTCACTTCATCCGTGAAAGAATGCAACTATAAGTTACGAGCCGGTTAAAATGGTTCACGTGTTCGGCTAAATTTCTAATGAATAATATTCACATTTATGGTTCGAAATAAATTGATTATGAAACTATTTAACAAGTAATCTAATAGTGTTTATTCGATATCATAAATATTAATATTTTTGAAAACTTATAAGATACTACAACATGAATCTATGTTAGAATTGTAACTTTTTTTTTGAGGAAGGGAGTATATTTTTTGTTTGGAGGTACCTCAGAACCAGCGGCGGATCTACGGGGGGGCTGCCGGGGCTACAGCCCCCCTAATGAACCAGTTTTCTTCATTAAACACTGTTACTTAGCTTTAAATTATAGTTAATATTTAGCTTTAGTCTCTAAATCTCCATTGCTTAGCCCCCCTTAATTCCCAACCTGCATCCGCCACTGCTCAGAACCAAGAGTGCCGTTTTTCATTCCTGGCTCCTGCGAGCATCGCCCCAGTGCGGAGACCCACGGTCATCGCCCAAGTGGCAAAAACTACCGTCGGCCCCGTCTTCGCCCCCTTCCCTCGTCCGCGCGTCCCCTTTCCACCGCCGCATCCACCACCTCACCTCCACTCCACCCACTCGATAGCGATGCCGCCGCACAGGAGGAACTCAGGAACCCCTTCTGAGTTCTGAGCCCTCTGGCATCCCCCCTCGCTTCCCCGCGACAGCGACGGCCGGTCGCTTCAAGTGACCTAAGCACCTGCGCCCCCGCCCCCCGTCGGCCCCCGTCCCTCTCCGTCCCTATGACCTCTTCCGCCCCCCCGAACCCTAGCCCCGTCCCCACCCCTATCCCCGTCCCCACTCCGATTCCCCCCGCTAACGGGACCGCCTCACCACCCAAGGACCAGCCGCCGCCGCCGCCGCAGCAGCAGCAGCAACAGCAGGGGGCGGCCAGGAGGAGGCAGCGGCGGCGGATGGGGCAGGCGCCGAGGCTGCGGACGCGGGAGTAGCAGCCGGTGTTGCGCCCGAAGCTATGGAAGTGGATGGGGGCTCTGGCGCGGGGGATGCAGAGGTGGGCGGCTCGGTGGGAGGAGGAGGAGGAGGCGCTGGGGCGGGTGGAGGAGCGCAGCAGGCCTCGCCGGCGACCGTGTTCCGGATTCGGCTCAAGCAGTCGCCCGCGAGCCTCCGGCACAAGATGCGCGTGCCTGAGCTGTGCAGAAACTTCAGGTGCGCGTGGCTGAGCATCCCTGCGCTCCCGTTTCCGTTTCTTTAGTTTGTGCCAGAATGGAGTGTTTGTTTTGAACTCAGCTCCTTGGATCAGTGTTGGATGTGAATTATGTTAAAATTTTGGCGATGGGTGCACATGGAATAGTGGAATCACCGACTTCTGAGTCATCATGAAGAGTGTGTATGTGGCTTCGATTGCATTATTTCTACTTGATCTGGAACGTTTCAAAACCTTTTTGGAGGGCTTCTGTGGCCATATATTATTTCGAATAGCTTCAACGTGTTCATTTTATGAAACTGATACAGCCTTCCGTAGCTTACAATTTGAAGACCTCTTTGGTTATTTATGGGGAGAATTGTGTGGTAGGCTGGTAGCAGGGATGGGTAGATCCATTTCATTTTCTGGTTTCCTGTTTCTATAGCTGCATTTAACTGGTAGCTAGGCTAGCCAGTTACTTTTAACCTAATCTTACCTGGAAACTAGTTGGTAACTTCTTTCTTTGACGGGGCCCTTCACTGCAGTGCAGTTGCTTGGTGTGGGAAACTGAATGCAATTGCTTGCGCATCAGAGACTTGTGCACGTATTCCAAGGTTTGATTTCCTTGAACTTCTTTCTTATATATGTTTTGTGCCTTGATTGCCTTGCACATGTATCATTTAAAATGTTTAAACTATGAGGGCTGTCTTAGGTAGTGCCGTAGTGGATCTTGTGGTAGAAAAAAGCACTATTTCTTTAATTGAGCAGAAACATTAGGACATAGTCCTACTGGTAACTCATGTATAAGTAAAGTAAACTATACAAGTAATTTTTAAGGGGTTTATGAGGACTCTGGGAGCTGCACTACAGTACTCATACAACAGACGACAAAAAATAGGAAAGTATAGATCGGTAACATAACAAAAAAAAAAAAAAAAAAAACATTAAGATTGGGAGTAGTAAAATGGAGATGCTCCTGTGTGGAAAAAAAAGGAGATGCTCCTGATGTCAATGCCTAGAAAAGAATGCTTGAGATTCACCCTCTTAATGACATTTTTTATCCACAGTTTTTTGTATGAACTATGAAGTATTCTTTGGCATAAAATAATTTCATTTATTTCTCCAGCTCCAATTCAAGTCCTCCATTTTGGATTCCTATACATATCCTGAATCCAGAGAGACCAACAGAATGCTCTGTATTCAATGTGAAAGCAGGTACATGTCTTTTTATCGGCTGCACTAAATATTCTTAATTATGATTTACTTGCATGTTATTCTTTTGCTAGACAGAAATGCCTCAAATTTCAATCCCAGTTATATTTTAGTGGTGTAATTGTACTCAGCTTATGACTGTACTGTACAGCAGATGCAGTGCAGATCGATTTTGATAACTCTGTTGTCTTCTCATCTGTAATAAATATATCTATTCATTTTTATAAAAATGATCTGCTCTCAGCATATTTCACTGTAATGGTATTGTCAATTGAACAGATTCTCCACGTGACTTTGTTCAGTTCATTGAATGGTCTCCTCGGTCCTGCCCTCGTGCATTGCTAGTGGCAAATTTTCATGGGCGGATCACTATATGGACACAGCCAACAAAGGTAAGTTATTCCCTTGAGATGGATGCATCATTTCTTTTTAGAGTTAACTTTGCAGTTCAATAAGAACACGAGTTTCTTTTGATAACTGCCTGAAACAAAGTTTCGTATTTGATGTTATCAAATATTTTCATACTAATCCCTTTGTTCTGCGGTGAAGGGTCCTGTAAATCTTGTGCGTGATGCAAGCTCGTGGCATTGTGAACATGAATGGCGTCAAGATCTTTCTGTGGTGACCAAGTGGCTGTCTGGAATTTCTCCGATGCGTTGCTAACACACATAATACTCATGCTGTTTAATTTCACTACTTAACTTGCGCCATTATGGTTAATACAACAATGCTGCCCAATGACCCTGTTTTCAGCACAGATCAGATTTCTTGAGCACCATAACAGTGCTCAGAGTCATTTTGTATTTGTCAAACACAATATTCAAATTAATTGTAGTGTTTTGTTAAGATCTAGATTGCTGTTCTTACACCCCAGTCTATGTACGGGTAAATACTTTACTAGGGCGTTTTGGTTATCCTTCATTGAAAAGTGCTACTACCTAGATGTGCTATATACACGTGCCTTTGTTGTAGACTTTTTAGTTGACAAGGTTTTTTTAAGGGACAGGGTAAGTGTAGGGTTGGGGGGCATCAGGAAGATAGAATCATATCTCAGAATTTTTATTAAAAAGGTATCCAGCCTTAAAGCATCGAATACAAAACTGAAGGAAAAATAGTTGTACATTATTGGGTCTGTGTGAGAGTGAGACCTTATTGGCTTGAAAAGAATTGGATTTTAGACAGAAGAATAAAAAATACCAAGCTATAAGCCTTTAACTGCTGCTAAACTTGTTGCTCTTCTTGGTCCTGCAGTATAGATGGCTTCCTACAAACTCCACTAGTTCAAACCTGAAGACCTTTGAGGAGAAATTCCTCACCCAACAGCCTCAGAGTTCAGGTTGGTGAACCAAATCCAAGTTTATTATGGAACAGATTTTCTTGGCAGGCTATGCACATGTAATACCCCTGAAAATCTGACCTAAGCTTCTTGTTGCAGTAGGATGGCCAAGTATTCTATGTGTTTGTTCAGTTTTTTCATCTGGTTCTGTTCAGCTTCATTGGTCACAGTGGCCTTCTCAAAACTCAGCACATCCTAGATGGTTTTCTACTAGCAAAGGGCTTCTAGGAGCAGGACCCAGTGGCATAATGGCTGCTGATGCTATTGTAACAGAATCTGGAGCTTTACATGTTGCTGGGGTACCCCTTGTTAATCCATCCACTGTAGTTGTTTGGGAGGTGATGCCAGGTAATGGAAATGGTTTTCAGGCAACTGCAAAGATAAATGCAACAAGTTCTGTTCCTCCGTCCCTGAACCCCCCTTCATGGCCTGGTTTTGCTCCACTAGCGGCCTACCTATTTTCTTTGCAAGATTATCTTGTTTCTGAGGGTGCACAAACAAAACTGCTGACAGACAATGAGACTACTGAGGCTGCATCAATCCATTGCTGTCCAGTTTCTAATTTTTCAGCTTATGTCAGTCCAGAAGCAGCTGCACAGTCAGCTACTACTACCACCTGGGGGTCTGGGGTCACTTCAGTTGCTTTTGACCCGACTCGTGGAGGATCAGTCGTTACAGTTGTTATAGTTGAAGGTGAGAGCACAACTCCATTTAGGAGATGACGTAGTTCTGGTGTGATATATTTTTGTATCTCAAGTCACAGTAATAATCCATTTTTTTTTCTGAAACTTGACATGAATGTGACATCATAGTTTTCTCCTACACTTCATGACCACATGCTCTGTACCTCCAAAGGTCCACCATTCCTTCTCCCCACCAAAAAGAAAAAAAAAAGAACAAAATGCATGCACTTGTGCGCATGGAAACAACTCTTACTAAATCGTATATTAGAATTGAAATTAGATGAGAGATGGATCTCAGTACACTAACATGCGCTCAACTTTTATTCTAACTGCCATGTTTCTTACAATCTGTGCCATATTCTAGAACATGATTTCTCAATCAGCTACTGTTCAATTTACATTCTTTGTACTAACTTTTTGTGCGTCAGTTGTGATAGCTGGTGTTTATTTACCTTTTGATGATCTTTAGATTACTTATTGCAGGGCAGTATATGTCTCCTTATGATCCTGATGAAGGACCTTCTATCACTGGATGGAGGGTGCAATGCTGGGAATCTTCGCGTCAACCTGTTGTTCTCCATCCAATATTTGGAAGCCCTACTAGCTTAGGTGGGCAGCCTCCCATGCAAACTGTTTGGTCTACTAGAGTTAATAAAAGCATTCCACCAACAGAGGACCTTAAAAATCCTCAAACATATGTTCCGATGCCGACGACATCAGATGAACGGAGCTCATCTGAGTGCAGTGTTGACAGAGCGAACAGACTCAGCTTTGACCCTTATGATCTTCCAAATGATGTTAGACAACTGGCTCAAATAGTTTATTCTGCTCATGGTGGTGAAGTTGCTGTTGCTTTCCTTCGTGGAGGAGTGCACATTTTCTCGGGTCCAAATTTTGATCAGGTTGACAGCTACCATGTCAATGTTGGCTCTGCTATTGCTCCACCAGCCTTTTCGTCAAGCAGTTGCTGCTTGGCATCAGTTTGGCATGACACGCTCAAAGATCGAACCATACTGAAGATAATACGTGTGCTTCCTCCTGCAATTCTTAGCACGCAAACAAAAGTCAGCTCAGCAGCATGGGAGCGTGCAATAGCTGATAGGTATGTTGCCAATTTTATAGATGCTGATTCCTAGTTAGTACTCCAAATGATTATGTTGTCCTAAACCTCATATGTTTATGTATGGGGGAGTGTGATTTTATATCTTTGTGATAATTAGATACTTTTGTATCTCTTCTTGGGGTTCATGTCTACCCTAACCCAACTTGATTGAGGCCAAAGGCTTGTTGTTCCTGTATTTCATTGATAAATGTATTATTCTGGCAGATTTTGGTGGAGTCTATTGGCTGGAGTTGATTGGTGGGATGCTGTCGGTTGTACACAGAGTGCTGCAGAAGATGGTATAGGTAAGGCCGTAAGTAAGAGGATTGCTGATGATGACACGCTTTGTGTGTAGTTTCTGCTATCCAAGCGGTTTTAATTTTCCTGTGTTTGCGTGTTGGAGGCTGAGCTATAGCAATGAAGTTGATTCTCATGTGCAACAGTTCATCTTCTGCAAGCATTTTTTGGGGTTTATGCTCTATGGAGATTAAAAATTGACCTAGAATTTGATAGTTCTAATGAAGATACCATAGTGGAATAAATATTTGGCTGTGCTTACTTTTTGTCTTGCACATCTGATGAGTTTGTGCAGCCTGCATCAAGTTTCTCGTGTTTGCTGGAATGCGCGTAGTCCTAGTCTTGACTAGTCAGGAGGTGGCTCCGGTCTTTGGTGTTGATCCCTTTGTGATCATGGGTTTTGGTGGTGCAGTGCCTCATTCCGTTTCTGTTCTTTACAATCTGAACTCTGTAATTTCGTTGCTGTGGTAATGAAATTCAGCCTCGGACTTGAATTCCGTATTTGGCATATATTGAAGTTCCCTTTATATTCCTTCAGTCGTTCACCCCTGATTCGTAAAGCTTCATGTTGTTGTTTTGGTACCAGTTGTTTTTCCATTTTGACTGGCGCATATGTAATTCTTTCTCATAAATGTGTGTGTTGGGGGTGGTTTTAGTGGATTTTGGTCTTTCTTCTTAATGAAATGATGACACTAAGCTTACCTGTGTCGTTTGAGAAAAAATATTCTTATAAAATTTATTCCTTTGTACTTTGTTAGTTTATTTCCATTTGTGCTGTTATTTTCTGAGCAAATAGAATGTGTTTTTATTGCTTTAGTAAATCTGTTTGTAGCATATGATCTGTATAATTGTCTATGGAAAACTAATGTACTTGTTTCTTCCAGTTTCACTTAACAGTGTGATAGCTTTTCTGGATGCGGACTTTCATTCTCTTCCGACTATGCAACAGAGGCAGCAGCACCGTCCTGTAAGTGTTGCTTTTGGTGAACTACACTAGTTTAAAGTGGTCTTCGATTGTTTTTTTTATCTGCATTTGAATAGCTATATTTTGCATGTACACTGTCTTAGCCACAGTTAACTCATCATTTAGCACAGCGGTCATGCTATAAGTCACAGTTGAGTTTGAATGAAAAAATTATGTATATGTAGATATGCATACAGTTTCCTTGGCTTCTTCCTTTCATGTGGACCACGTTCTCTTTTGCTTGTTTACATATCAACTAGCTAGAACACATTAGAGTGCATTGTTGCATGCCCTGCTATTTCTTCCTTCCCCCTATTTCCTACTCTATGAGATAGTGGGCATAAATCTGATTATAATCTTTATATTTGGCAACTATTATAAGATTTGTATCCACTGTATGAGTCTTTTTATAGCAAAAAAAATGATTATATTTTGGATGTGTATACCTGTAACTAATAAGCTTGCAAAACCATATCTTGGTCCCACACTGGTATTAGACAATCAGTGTAGATGTTTCTTCCCCCTTTTTTTAATGTGGATGTTTATACTCTTTCAGTGAATATGGTTCATTTTGATATTGCTATAACAAATAAATATTCATGTCTATCCATTGGCATTACTTTGGATTTTAAAGTGAATTATAGCATAAAACAGATGAATATACTGTTTTCTTCAAATATAGAACTCCATTTAATGTTGTTCTGCTGCCACAAGGATATGTAAGTTGCACATTTTAATGGGCATGTACAACAGTGTCATAGTTTTTTTTTAACTGCAAATGCTGCTATAAACTTTTCCAGTGGCAGTTTGCCATTGGGTTGAAAATCATTGGAATCTGAGCAGTTCTGTAAATTAATTGACTGGCTGAACAGCTGATTCATATGATATTTTGAATTTAATTTGTGAGTTAATATGAAGTTAGAATTTCGGGTGATATTTTATACCTTTTGGCTTCAATGTTTGAGGACTTACTGAGCTACCTTGGATGTACATGCAGAACCTTGATAGGATAAAGTGTAGGTTATTAGAAGGAACAAATGCCCAAGATGTACGGGCACTTGTGTTGGACATGCAAGCAAGATTACTTCTGGATATGCTAGGCAAAGGAATCGAGTCTGCCCTTACAAATCCATCAACTCTGCTACCGGAGCCCTGGCAAGCTTCTAGTGATATGTTATCCAGCATCGAACCTGACAAAATGACTGTTGAGCCAGCTCTACTTCCAAGCATCCAGGTCAAGCTGTCTCCTTTACGCAAGTTGTTTCTATTTCATAGCCCCTTTCTTTTTTTACTGACTGTATTATTTTAAGACTTGCTACTGAGCCGTTTTTTTTTTCATTTACAAAGTAGTGAGCAGTATATTGGTATGCTAGATAATTTCTGCATAAACATTGCTTTAGTTATGTTGAACTTGCTTTGCCAAAACTGGTGTATTTTAGTCTTTTAATGTTTGGTATTGTATAAATTTCAGCACAGGTTATCTGCATAGGGATTCTGATTCTTCATGTTACTAGAAAATATCTTAATTTGTTGGCATTTAAATGCAGGGTTACGTTGATGCTGTTCTTGATTTAGCATCACATTTCATAACACGCTTGCGGCGTTATGCGAGTTTCTGTCGAACTCTGGCTAGCCATGTGGGACCATCTTCTACCACAGGCACTTCTAGAAATATGGTTACAAGTCCAACAAACAGTTCTCCTTCACCATCAAATAATCAAGGTTAGCTATGCCTGCTATCTTGCTAAATCATGTGTTTTTCTCTTGTTTGTGCACAAAAAGGTACATCCCAATCTTATGTTTTCTCCATAGCATATTTGAAGCTTAAGTGTTGTTTATTTAGTGCTGTTAGCATCTTGACGCTCCTTCAAATTTCAGGTAATCAAGGGGGATCAACATCTGCACCAGGAAGCTCACAGATGCAGGAGTGGGTCCAAGGTGCAATTGCTAAGATTAGTAACAATTCTGATGGTGCTGCCACTGCAACACAAAATCCAATGAGCACACGGTCATCATTTATGCCCATCAGCATTAATACGGGCACTTTCCCTGGCACACCTGCTGTTAGACTTATTGGGGATTGCCATTTTCTTCATCGATTATGTCAATTACTGCTATTTTGTCTGCTTTTCCGAAGAAGGCAATCACCAAGGTTACATGCAAATTCACAAAAAAACCAAGACTCTGCTATCCAGAAAATGCAGCACATGATGAATGCTAAGACAGAGGACAACAGTACGACAGTAAGATCTGGTCTAGGGGCTGCTAAAGTAGAAGATGGCCAGTCTACGCGTGGTGGACAATTTGTTCTTGGTGCGAAGGGTCCTGAAGAAAATCCAATGGGCAAATCTGTTAGAATAGGTTCTGGCAATGCTGGGCAAGGTTATACTTCAGAGGAGGTGACTTACAAATTCTGGGAAAAATACAGTATTTTTTTCCTGCCGCAACCTAGGGTTTGTTCAATGGAAATAAGCAAGCTGGACGATGTTCCAAATTTTCTGGAAAACTTTTGTGACCTGAACATAGTGACTAGTTTGGAAACAACTATGTTTTGGCTCCTGCATTTCTTTGAAAATTTCTAGCCTTGGTTGCTATGGGAGAAGACATGTCGATATAGCCATCATCATATATTGCAATTGCATCTGTTTGTTATTTTGGACCCTTGATTTAAGCAGTTTAAAATTTCATCCAGCCTAGCATGGACGGGCGGTTTGATTGCATAGTTTGTTTACGATCTCTTATTAGTTATTTGCCAGATGCTTTACAGATTTGTCTTTCTATTTTGAAGACTTATTTCTCTAGTTTATCTAATTATCTGTGTAATTTTATTTCATTGTTGTAGGTCAAGGTCCTTTTCCTTATATTGGTTGACCTGTGTCGAAGGACATCTACCTTGCCGCATCCATTGCCTGCCTCTCAGGTTGGTTCCAGCAGCATTATCATAAGGTTACACTACATTGACGGCAATTACACTGTGCTGCCTGAGGTAGTAGAAGCATCTCTTGGTCCCCATATGCAGGTATTATTCAAATTCTCATGCAATTTTCTAGTAGTTGATTTTTGTATTATTTGTGGCCGTTTTTGAGCTACCAGCTTCTATCACTTATAGGAATATATTTTATTTTCAAGTGCACCATTCAGAGATATTGCAAGTCTTTCTGTTTTGAATCGAATTCAGGATGGACACTGTTCATTATGGTTCTCTTAGCAAAAGTTGTAAATTTTGTATTGGCCATCTTTTTATGGGAACATGCACTACTACTGTCAGGCCCTTAGACACGTCAATTCCAGTGATCCCTTGATGCCTAAGTCCCCATCTATTTTCAATATTCATTATTTCCTATATCTGTAGAATATGCCTCGTCCACGAGGAGCTGATGCTGCTGGTCTTCTACTTCGAGAATTAGAACTGCAACCTCCTGCAGAAGAATGGCATAGGCGCAACATGTTTGGTGGACCCTGGTCAGAACCAGATGATTTTGGTCCATTGGACAACAATATGCCTCGTCTAAAAATTAGTGGTTCCATCAACTCTCATTTGTCTGATATGGAAGAGGATGCTGGCAGTTCCATTGGGATTCATAGTCTTTGGCCAAGAAAGCGTAGGTTGTCTGAAAGAGATGCAGCATTTGGTCTGAAAACATCTGTAGGTCTGGGAGGTTATCTAGGTGTCATGGGATCTCGAAGGGATGTTGTCACGGCTGTGTGGAGAACAGGTCTTGATGGTGAATGGTATAAGGTGAGTATGGTTATGTTGCTTTACCTTTTGCTGTCTTAGTTCCTTGACGAGTTTTTATTAGAGAATCCTGGGTACTCCTGATTACTTTGACGCCTGAATGTGCTGTTTTTTCTTTCTAGTGCATCCGGTGTTTGCGGCAAACTTGTGCATTTGCGCATCCTGGTGCCCCAAATCAGACAAATGAACGTGAGGCTTGGTGGATCAGTCGATGGAGCCATGCCTGCCCAATGTGTGGGGGTTCATGGGTGAAAGTTGTTTGAGTGCTGAACAACTTCGCTGCTGATTGCTTTCTTGGCAAATATGTATCAACTTCCATAGTTTTGCATCTAACGCTAGACTACTAGGTTCAGGTTCAGGCCAGATGATCATGCTTGGTCTGTAACCACTGTGAAAGCCTCTTGTAGAATTAGGAGCAATTCTGGGGGTCTGAACCATGTAGCTGACATTTGCATTATGATGTCTTCGTGTACATAGTGTATTATTAACCAGCAACATTCCTTGAAGAAGAGTGACATTGACATTCCTTACTTAAAGAAGAGTGACAATGTTACATGTTCAGTGCTGCACGTACGCTTCATGTTTTGTCACAGGTTTTGCATGTGTGTGCACGCGTGTGTTTGGTAAATATCGTTTCTCTTACAACAGTGTTTGGTATATATTGTTGTTTCTTTTGTATCATGCGTGCTCGGGGCTCAACCGGGCAATTTTTTGTTTTTCCCCCGTAGTGTGTTTGCTGTATTGTTGTTGGTATTTCTTGAGTAAAATGTATGTTTTGTTGTTGCTGCGTTCTACAGAAGATGTTGTCAGAATTCTTTGGTTCGCATAGACGGCTAAAATGACTGATAAGCTGGACGCCTTTCTTTTTTTTTTTTTTTTTTTTTTTTTTGGGAGAGAAAAACACATTGGTTGCTCAGCAGAAACGACTGACAAAACAGAAATGTCCAGAAATGGTTGTCACAGGCCAGATATTCTTCAATTTTTCGCTGGACCCCCTCCTTTTGGCAAGAACAGATTAGTGCAGAAGCTAGGAATAATTCTGATTATATGGCTGAGTGAGGAGGGCCCAAAGGGCAAATTTTACTGCGTATCATATTCTGCTTCATGTCTATGCTGCTAAATTAGCTTTTGTTGAAAAAGAAAATGAATGGTCTCATTGATTTCAAGGTATGGAATCGTATTCCACTTCCACCTCATCATGTCTGCAACATAAGCCTCAACATGTTGCAATTGTAAGGGCAGAACGTTAGTTGAGGCTTGCTTATATTTGACAACAATACGGCAGCAAGGATTGGACCCTGGTGATGTTTCATATAAATACAATAATCATCAATTTGATTGCATGGCTGGTGAAACTGGTGAAACAATGAAACTCCTACTTGATGCTATATATGGTTTCGATTGGCTTGAAACCTGATGGCTTATAACATACTAGTATAGTGCCCGTGCTAACGCTACGGCGACACTTTGTCCATAATTCACTTTAGTAAAAGAACCTTTCAATGCACAGCTGCAACAGGGTCTAAAATCAAAACAAGGCAATATAATTGTTTCAGTCAAGAAAAACATTATCCTTGCCAACGATAGTGGCAAAATAATCTTGGCAATACAAAAACATGATCCGAGTCAATTCTAATGATCAAATAATTAATATTATTATTGAATAAATAATTAATTGATATAACCTAAAACCAATAAATAGTGCCAACAAATAACATAGTTTCGAATACAAGTCCTTACTCATACAGTCTTGCTGCTGCTTATGTAGTTATGCTAGTACTACAAGTGGTGATAGAGCAAGGGAAGGATATGACTTCTAGAACCTAGTCAACTCACAATTCCCAAAACAAACTCAATAGAAGGTTCGAATATAAACAAAAAAAATTCTTTGGCAAAGCCTATACAATCTCCCACAATGAATTGGATACACAAGTGGATACCGTGTATTAAATCAAGATAAACAATACAAGAGGTCAAGAATTCTACAAATTTAGTAAATGAACACAGACCATAGTACAAATGACTAAAAATAAAGTAACATTATCCTTGCCAACGATAGTGGCAAAATAATCTTGGCAATACAAAAACATGATCCGAGTCAATTCTAATGATCAAATAATTAATATTATTATTGAATAAATAATTAATTGATATAACCTAAAACCAATAAATAGTGCCAACAAACAACATAGTTTCGAATACAAGTCCTTACTCATATAGTTTTGCTGCTTTGCTTATGTAGTTATGCTAGTACTACAAGTGGTGATGGAGCAAGGGAAGGATATGACTTCTAGAACCTAGTCAACTCACAATTCCCAAAACAAACTCAATAGAAGGTTCGAATATAAACAAAAAAATTTCTTTGGCAAAGCCTATACAATCTCCCACAATGAATTGGATACACAATGAATTGGATACCGTGTATTAAATCAAGATAAACAATACAAGAGGTCAAGAATTCTACAAATTTAGTAAATGAACACAGACCATAGTACAAATGACTAACTGTAAATAAAGTGTTGATTGATAGTGTCAAGACTGAAACTACATGAAATTTAAAATTCAGATTACTCCACCCACAAGAGAGCAATGGGCTTGTTTTCCAAATCAAAATAAGGGTGGGAAACCATTGTTTAATATAACATACCTTGATTTTATAGCTTCTCTTATCTATTAGAAAAAACGAAATGGAAAGAAACGGTTCAGTTTCAAAGAAATATATAGAATAAATCATTCCTTCAGCACGGTACATATATTTAATATAGCAAATAATTCCTATGCATCACATAGGTACACATAATACTGAAACTTACTCCCTCTGTCCCATGGAGAATGTCGTTAAAAAACCGTGCCCTCCTCACAAACACGCTTTTTAAGCGACAAACTCCATGGGACGGAGGGAGTAGATTAGAACTCAGAATTTTGCTCTGGATGCGCATCATGCCATCCAAACTGATTTAGTGTTGTGCTGAAACTCGTAATACTTGCTTTTTGGCTGCACTTCCTGGGACAACTAAATTTTTTTAGTTCTTTTTAAATAATCAGGAAACTTGAACACCTGAAATAGTAAAAACATCAGCTGCTGGTTAAGTTTAGCCTCGCCCCTGTGGTGCAGTCCAAACAAAATAGAGCAATTTAATATATCTAAAGAAGTAGAGTTGATGTTGTTGGAGTTCAAGAAACCAGCAACGGTAATCTTATTTAATTTTGTTATTTCCTCATTTTTACCATTTACCACTTATAAGGTTAACATGGCGAAACATGAAATGCAGTACGTAAGATTCAAGAAAGAAAAAGATTACCAATTGCTTTGTATTTTTCTAAGCAATTTACAATTTGTGTCACCATTGGTAGCGTGCAAAAATATGTACATCTACTGATGGTTCAGTTACCTACAAAACCTTACAGAGAACTTTCAGAAGCAGCTCTCTGCAACAATGTTTAGATTGGCAATTAGGTCTCCAGTTATAGCTTCAGAGAAAGAAAAGACATTGCTTTATGATTGAATTGAATTTTCTGAGTTCTGGAATGATTTGCCTCATGAAGCACGGCAGGAGCTCCTCAAATTGGATAACTAAGCAAACTCTCATTGAACAAGCACACAAGCATCTCTACTGCCCCTTCCCCTGTCGCCCAACATAGGCAGCTCAGACAAAAAGAACTGATTACTTTATGGACTAACGAAGATAGATACAAACACTCATTCAAAATATCATTATTTATCAAACAGAGTGGGTTCTGGGAAGATGAGAGACAGCAGTGGTTGCCAAGTATCAAGATACGTACATAAGTACTATCTGTTGCTAATTGAGTCACGCAAGTACTATGTGTTGCTAATTAAGTTATTCATGCAACCATACTAATTGGCTATAGTCTCTGCTTTCACTATTAGTTTTAGAAGCTACATTATTTGTATTCTCCTCCTCAAAATAATTTAAGTATTAAACTAATAAACAACTCTTTACTTTCAAGTTCCCCAATTAGCTGATAAGCCATTATTTGTATTCTTCTCCTCTACTCACTTTTTTCCCCATGTTCAGTAGCATCATGAAGTTAATGTGATCACATCACCTGAGTTGTAGGCCAATGCCTATAGACATTGTTCTCAAACAACAGATTTGGACTGTTCCTAGATCCAATAGGAGCATCAGCAGCACGTGACCTCTGCAAAAAATACAAATAAATTTATTTAGAGCACGCAGAGACACCAATGGTTGATGTAGGACAGAACTGAAGCACATCAAATGAAGGCAAGAAGCAGAGCACAAAAATGGATTCTCTGGTAGCTGCTCACCTTAACATTGCCTGCTTCTTCCATGGCGGCCACAATCCTGAGCCAGCTCTCCATCTCCTCCGACGAGGTGTAGCCAACGGCCGATCGAGATGACCACATTGCCGGCCTGCTTGATCGGCGCCACCAACACCTCACCCTACATGCATGTTACCTCTGAATTAGTTGATGATCTGAACGATCGATCTATAATGCCGCGAGCACATCATCATGTATTGTCACGTACACGTACCCAGACAAGGTTTGCCCCTCTGACCTTGAACGCCTCAAGAGGCTGGCCATGGCAGGGTCAGCGCCTCAGCGGTGACGGTGGCCGGACGATTGAGCACGGCCGTTGGGTGGCCGGCTTGGAGACTCGCCGTCAGGAGGAGCAGCAGCAGTACACTTCAAGCCAGCACAAGCAGAAGGCGTTGGTCGAGATCTAACTGCCTTCGAGCAAGCACAAGCAGAAGGCGCGGGCTGAGATCTAGCTGCTCCGGCTGGCGGCTGCCGAGAGGCAGGTGTGCTGTGGGCTCGCGCGAAGCAACGACGATGCCGTCGCCTCCGCGACGCAATCGATGAGTCCTCCTGCGGTAACTCCGGAGGCACGGACAAGACGCGCGGCGGTGTGGAACGTTTTGTCGGCGGAATCACCTCGCGCCCTGATCCGAAGAGGCCGGCCAGATCATGGAGGAGGCGACCGGCCATGGAGGAGACGGCTGCGGGATTTGCCTGTAGTTACGTAAGGCCCTTTTTTTTTGTTCGTATTTACGTGGAATCTAACGGCGACCTAGGAGGATGTTCGTCGCGCGGGGAAGCCCCGCTTGAGGCTTCAGCGTGCTGAAGCCTTTTATTCTAGACCGTAGGATTTAGTTGTATAAGTGAGGCTTGATTAAGAGCCTTAGATTTTGATGATGTTGGATTGCTGTGTGCATTTTCTGAGGTGCACAATGGTTGGCGGCCCTCAGCGGGGGACGTATTCTTGGGTGGACGGAGTATAATTTAACAATTCCATTATAATAGAGATTCGTATTTACATGGAATCGAACGGCGACCTGGGAGGATGTTCGTCGCGCGGGGAAGCGCCCGCGCCGCTTGAGGCTTCAGCACGCTGAAGCCTTTTATTCCAGGCCGTAGGATCTAGTTGTGTAACACCCCTGGTGTTACGTTAACCTAAACCCACCATGTCATCATAAGCATTGCACAAGCATTCATGGTTAGAGAACCATGACAGGTACAACTAAAATGAATTTACAAATTTCTAGGTTGTTTGAGTTCCTTATTTATGGTATATGTGTGTATAACCATTTAAATATCACGCAAATGCTTAATTAGGGTTTTAAAAGTAATTAACCTAAAATCAACCTTGGTGTGTAAAAGTACTTCACCTAGGCTTTTGATTGCATTTGGGTATTGCATGAAAACCATGGAACATCCCATCCCTGATGTTTCCTGGCATTGACATGTCTATGTTGATGTGATCCACCATGTCTACTGAAACATTAATCTTGCTCCATGCTGATACTAGACATAGGTTTAATAAGTAGTTAATTAATTAAAGGAGCATAGCTAGTCTAGTTTTGATTGCTTTTGAAATTGATTGGGGTCCGTGAGATACTCCACCTGTACTATCTCATGGCATTAACATGTTAAGTGTTATGTTTCTATCAACCATGCTAGTCTCTAAATTAAACTTAAATGTGATCATGATCACCATGAAACTAGTTAATTAATTCTAATGCAATTTCACTTTATCATGTTAACTAGTTGCTTAACCTTGTTAAATGATACTTCCCTAAATAGCTTTAATAAATGCTTTTGATGCTTCTTTGCTTAAGCATAAATGCCTTGCTAGTGTATGTGTTGCTTGTGCATGTCTTTTCCTGGTAAAGTTTTGAATGGTAAGTATGTATGATCAGTGAACAATTGATTTGTTAAAAGAACAACTAAAAATGCTTTATGTTAATTGTTTGCAATTGCACTATGAAGGGAAGCTGTACTCAAGTTAATCTTATTGTAATTTTACCAATGCATTGTTGCATCATCTAGCATCATGTCGTACATGTAATTATATTAAGCATGTATTATTTTTCTTTACGAATAGTTCACGTGAGAGCGAAGGATCGCGATTATCAAGCTCAAAGAAGGTTCATGATGATCAAGTCCGCATTTAGGTGTCTCGTCTTTCCATCGAAGGTGTCGATATCAAGACTAACAACTAACCTTCCTCGCAACGCAGTAAGCCCCGGATGCATTAAACCCTTCCTTGAATTTCGAAAGTCTTTTATAATTTTATGTTGATGATATAATGCATTAGGTGTAGGAGTTGTGTGATATCCTATCGATGCATTTACCTTCCTTGAGATATAATCCCTGAAACCTGTTTTGATTTGAAAATGCTTAGTATATACTTCGCTCCGCTGATAGCATAGGCTTTACAAATAAAATATTTTTAAAAAGCTTGATAACAATATCCTCTTGAAAGAGCTATGAAAACTTGATGTTGTTTGTTGTTTATCCTTCACCTTGGCCGGGTCAAGGGTACTCAATAAGAACATGATGATGAGTAAATTGAGACGCCGGTGGAGTGACTTGCATCGGGGAAGGGCTAGTGCCCCGGTGTAGTGTCGCCCACTTGTGTCGGTTAAGGACCGTCCGTTGCTCGCGCCCCGGATCATGAGGTTATTGGATAGTACTAGTCGCATGCTAATGGAGGTAAGCTCCCTTGGACTATCTATGACGAGAACGGATAACCGAACGCGAAGTAGCGTGTATCCATTCTCTACGGACTACGTCGTCAAAGGAAGCGCAGAGGCGAAGGGGTGGACGGCGTAGGAAGGTGGTGTCTTGTACTATCGTGTGGCTAGGATCCGTTACGGTTTGGAGAAATCAAGCGTCGAGTTGATGTATGTAAAATGGTCGGTCTTTGCATACATCGTGTGGCTAGAAGCCCCAATTTGGGTATATAAGCGATTTGAATCGTCGTTGCTCCACGATATGGGAGACTTGATCCAAGCACCGGCATCGTAGTAATGATGAAATTTGTGAGGTTGGAAGTTTTTTTTTGAAACCGAGATCTGGTTTGACAAGTGTTTGCCCTAGACTAGGATAACTTAAGAATGAATAGTAAGGATCAACATTAGTCGTTTTTCCGCAAAAAGGTGTCCTTGATTCTTGCTAAAGCCTTACCTTGATTCCTATCAACCTTTTGCATTGCTAAGTCCTCTCCACTCTTTTTTACGTCGGGTAAGTCTTGCGGAGTACATTTTGTACTCGTGGTTTCTTTGACCCCCTTTGCGGGTCTTGACTAGTCTTCTTGAGAGTTCGGTCATACCGATTGGGCTTGGCATGATCGAATGTCTCCCCGTCTGAAGTGTTCTTCCACAGGTGCTCCATATTCCTTTTCGACTTCCGCAAACTTAGTTAAGTTTTAGTTAATCAAACTCGATTAAGTATTGTAATTTCTTTTGTAAATCTTCCACTACTCTGTTGTATTTGAATAAAAACAGTTGTAATACTACAATATCTCTCAGTAAGAATTCGATCCGGAGGATAGTGGTGTCATCGGGGTTTCACCCGACAAAACTTTTTAAGTTATGTGGTACACAAGCATAGCCGACAGGTCTTAGGGACAATGTCGGTGCTTATGGGCCATATAATTTAGAAGGTTACGCCATAAGTTGTATAAGTGAGGGTTGATTAAGGGCCTTAGATTTTGATGATGTTGGATTCACATTATGTGCATTTTAAAGGGTACACAATGGTTGGCGGCCCTCGGCGGAGGGGGGCGTATTCTTGGGTGGACGGAGTATAATTTAACAATTCCATTATAGTAAAGATACTGATTAATGGCTATTGTAAAATTGGATGGTGCAGGATGCATCTCTGTTCAGTCAAATGTTGAGTGACGGAGTTAAGGCTGACTCTTATCTCACATCGCAAGGCATGGCAAGTGATTTTCAGACACTGCTACTGGCTTTCTTCGAAGGAAGTCCATCTCAAACCGACCCCTTAGATGGAATTTTGTAATACTAAATAGTATGCCCGTGCGTTGCTACGGGACAACAAAACTTTTATATTAAAAATATATAGATTGCAAGATAATAACATTATGTTAATAAAATTTCAGTAGAGACTTAAGCCCCTAGCAAATTCAATTATAGTAGGCTTCTTCACTACGACTCTATTTTACTATATTTTGCCTATAATGTGTTTAAGATATTATTGTAGGCTTGCAAAAATTAAAAATCTATAGCAATTTCCTTCATACATGAATAAATCAGTAAATAGATAAAAAATGTTCTTGCCTAACATTCAATTAGAAAAGGCAGTAAGAACCTAGCAGATGTCTAATTTTATACGATACTCAGAGTACACATTTTCTTTACAGCATTGCATGTCACATGACTTTTTATTTTTTTTTGACAAACGTCACATGACCTGTTTGTAAAGCACAAGTTCTTCCCATATCTGAATTCCTAGGATGTGAAATTTCTGAGAAACTTTTGCTCGCGTTACAAAAAAAAAATTCTTCCCTGGCTGTAGCACAAGTTCTTCCCATATTACACCTAGAGAAATTATCAAAACAAGAAAGATACGAGTAAACCTTCTTGATCCCGGAAATGACGGTGGAGAGCTCGAATATCTGCTTACTGATCTTCTGCCTCTGCCGCAGACTGGGACGGTGTGGTCCTATAGGGCCCCCCCAGGCTGATGAAACCACTGCTTCTCCTCACAAAGATGTGTCACACCCTCGTGGTTGCTATATCATCCCTCATCGGGCAGCGCCATTCTAATGTTGCTGCTGACACTCTCATCGATTAGCTGTGAAGTTCTAGCTCATCGGTCTCATATTACTGCTTTCTTTGGCGAGGCCTGCGGATCCATCAATCCTTGTCCCTGCTTAGCATGAGCAATTTAGAAGCAAGAAATGCTATGTCCAAAAGATAAATAGACGCCATACTCAAGTTGCCTACCTATGTTTAGCGAGAAAAAATAATCTACGCAACTACTGTATATGTATGCATATGCACTATTCTGAATTGTTGGACCAAATATGATTGAAAGCACGCACCTGTCTATATAAAACCATAGATCGAAATGGCCCTAGTCCTAGCTCATAGTTCCTGCAATTCCATGGCTTATACAGCAGTAGCAAAACAAGCATTAATATTCTTAGTGGAAATATTGCCTGTAGCTTCTTATCTTCTAGGCATGGTTTGCAAAAATTTGTATAGATTACAATTATGGCATTCATTCGTGTTGCTACTACTACCGTAGTACTCCACTTCCCAGGTCATGCAGAGAACAAGGATCAACTCAGACTATGAACTAATTGGCGAGCTCTTGACTCCTCTGTTTCTAGCACAAACATCTGAATATATGATGTACTAAAAGAAATAACACAGCAAGAAGGTTTTATGTTCACCATTTGCTCAATGGAGATGTGATGCAAACAGAGGAGTCCTGGACGACAAAACACTTTCTTTCATAGAGCATCATCAGGCAGAATAATGCTATTGATAGCATCATCAGGCGAATAATGCTATTGATAGCTTACCGACCAAATTCACACCACATTGGTAGAATAAGGCTGTGCAGATATTTGAATCAAGGAAGAAGGTTGATTTGGGGCCAACTTGCATTGTACATAATGTTAGCAAAAAAAATGTGTGGATCAATTGTAATCACATGATGTGATGCAGAGAATAACTTAATAGAGGCTCTTAATTATTTAGCCCACAACACAGACATAGAAACTAATAGAGGTGCTCCAACAACCATTCATTTTGAGAACAGATTCCACTTAACCAGATAAGTGTATTATTTTAAGAAATACTTTGGCACCCAAAGAAAATTTATAGAACATATGCTGGTATGCCCCTGACCTAGGTAATTTGCATACCAAATTTCTATGTTCCCTGATTGCCTTTATATAGAAGTAGTCCAATTGCTGACCATACTGAATTGAGTTAGCAAATCTTTCGATTTTCAAGGCAAACTTTTCACAAACTTTATCAGCTATATGCTTGCTTTAGCATTGGGCGGAACTACCAAAGCATAGACAAAAAAGGTAAAAATGAACTCAGCACAACAACTCAGCACACTTGCTTTAGTATTGCCTTTATTTTAACTACTTTGTATTATTAGCATCTGGTCAGATGTACTTGGAAGAAGGGAGCTTATGAAGCATCTCACTACAAACTCCAGAACTGAAACAGGGTTTTGATCAGTGCCCCAGCAGCTCTTATGTTACACATTATCTGGTATGACAAATGTGAACCCTTAATAGCAAAAATGTGAAATGCATTCTTGGGTAAGAAACAGATGAAAATATCATTTATCACTTGTCAGCATATAATCAGTTTAAAGCATGCTGGATGTATTCAAGTATCCTAATCCAGCCTTATCTAATCCAGCCTTATCTTCACTCTCTGTCTAATAAGTTTGCCACAGTCGATCTGCGACTTGCAGGCGGAAAGCACGTAGGGGGAAATCAATCCATCCAGATAAGGGTTAACAGCACGCACCTACTCGATGTCACGCTCCATGGGCCATGCAGCCGAGATACGACGAGACGTCCGACATGGCAGCTGCCTCCGCATCAACCCAGTGCCGGCACCGCCCCATCACGGTCAGGTGCGCGCGGACCGCCAGTGTACGAGGCCCCGACCGAGCTTGCTGGAGAGGCCGAACCCGACGAGGGAGAGCGCGGAGACGCGGCAGGTGAGTATGTCGCAGCCTCGCAGGTGACCCCGCCCAAGGCGCAGGGCCGCTCGTCGTCCTCAATCCACGTCGCGAGGCAGCCCCAGCATATCGCCATCCAGCCCCGTCCCCGTGGTGATTGTGGCCCCGTTCCCACGATGAACGCGCCCCCATCGCCGGCGGAGTTGGACGAGAGGCGCACGCCTGACTGCACGACCTTGCGGCTGCGCGGCCCGGCGCCGGCAGCCCGCGTCTGCGCGACCAACTCCCGCCATCCCCGCATGCCCGGCCTGCTGCGGTGACCCGCGACGACGAATCGTGCGCCGTTGCCGTGGCCCCGTGGTTCTAGGCGACGTCGCGCCGCCGTTTGCCCGTTTCCTGCCGTGGCGACGTCGCGCCGCCGCGTCCGCCCCCCCCGCCGGCGGTCGGATCAAGGAGGCGGCGTGGAAATGGCGTGGTTTTATTTTTCTTTCCACAAATGCTCGAGCACCTGCGGGATTTGGAGAGGGCAGAGAAGGCAGACAGCGCACCCGCTGGGGAGCTCCGCCTCACCGGTGCTTGGCGCCGCCACCTGTGGAGTCAGAGGGCCGAGAGGAACCTGCCGGGGAGCTCCGCCTCGACGCTGCTTGGGGCCGCCGCCTGTGGGTCAGACGGAGACGCGGCAGGTGCGCACGAAGTTGTCGTCGCGGTGTGACCTTCCTCGGCGGTGGCCGGTGTTGGCGGCCGTCCTGGCCTGCCCTGGTCTGAGGAGCAGGCGGAGGCGGCCATAAGAGAGTTTGGACACCTGGGTGCGTGATTGACGGGGGAGAGGGATCACACGGGTTCTTTGGAGCGGTAGACGAGCGGACGGAGGAGCCGAGTGCGTGATTGCCGCGGGAGGATTGCACGGGGTTGCCTCGCACGTACGCGAAGAGGGTTCGCACACGGGAGGAGAGAGGCGAGCCGAAATATTTCGCACCAAACAAAACTAATTTTTTATTTTTTTAGTTGTATAAGAGTAGAAGATAATACACTCCCTCAGTTCAAAATTATAAAGTATTCTAACTTTTTAATGAGTCAAAGTATCTGACCAAATTTTATATAATAAAATAACAATATTTATAATAATCAAAACTAAGTATCATTATTTTCTATTAATTATATTATATTTTCATAGTAAACCTATTGATGTTATAAATTTTGTATTTCTCTCTATAATTTTAGTTATACTTAAAAAATATTTTCACTCTCCAAAAAAATTAAAACAACTTATAATTTAGGAGTAGCAGGGCTTTTCAAAGGTAATTGTGTTGATTAAGAAACTTATCATTTCAACTTTCTCATTACCGTCAAGAACTTTAGAGGCCCTTCTAACTTAAGAGAACATCATGCAAATTTCTGAGAGTAGGAGCTTGCACCCTTGGAAGGATTTTGAGAAAATTTATTTATTTTGCACTACTCCGGTTTTCAAAATAGGCTGCTCAGTTCCACCTTGAACAACCCGTTCCGAAATAAATGAACCCGGCATTTGGCAACGACTCCATTCGAGGAATCTGAGCTTCTCGTTGCATAACTTTGCAGGTCTTGTAGCTACTCGTGCTACCAGGAGCAATGCAGACCTGATAGATACTACTGATTCACGAATAAAACTAAAAATTCACTTGCGTACGTGGGTCCTTTTGGAACTCGGTAAATTATGTTTCGTGTTTTTAAATTGTCAGAAAGTGAAAATCTGTCCGGTGGCCTTAAATCCATATACAGATTTTAATAACTTGACACGTCTCTGTAATAAAGATGACCAAAGAGTTCATCGAAGCAGTCCTTTTTTTTTTTTTTTTTTTTTTTTGTTAACTACACTTTGGGGTTCAGCTCGGCTGCCGCGAGCGCGCGGACTCCTGGACCGACGAGACAGAAGCAGGGTCCAGATCTCTCTCCCCCGGCTCCGGCGATGGCTTCGCCTTTACGCCGGCGGCGTGCAGCCTCCCTCTCCCGCTGCGGCGGTGCAGCAGCAGCAGAACCACTCTCTGGCGTTCCGCGTGATGCGGCTTTCTCGCCCCTCGCTCCAGCCAGACCTGGCCGCGCTGCTCCGCTTCGACCCACGCGACGTCTTCCTGCCCGAGGACGCGCTCACCGGCTCCGACCCGTCCGCCGCCGCCAAATTCCTGGACGGCCTCCTCCACCCTTCGGACTCCGCCACCGCCGTCCCTGGAGACTTCACCTTCCGCGACCGCTTCCTCCTCCGCGACCCAGCCGACGCGCTCGCTCTGCCGGGCCTCCTCGTCCTCCCCCAGTCGTTCGGGTTCGCTCCCCTCCTCCCAAATCCTGATTCCGGTATCCTGTCCTTGCTGCTCCAGTGCAGGGATCACTGATTCTGGTGGTGTTGTTTGTGCGTGGCTAGTGCGATCTATTTGGGCGAGACCTTCTGCAGTTACATCAGCATCAACAACAGCTCTAGCTTTGAGGCCAGGGACGTCGTCATCAAGGTGCTAGCCAGCGAAACCTCTTTTTTATCTGACAAATTTAGAAATGCATTTGAACCCATGGGTCATTCAGCAAACTGGATTAAACTGGTTCGTGATAAGTACATTTACAGCTGGATAAACGTCTAGGTTACTGCATTCTAATATTAGTATCAGATCTCAAATATGTGCTGCACTGCTGCTTGTTGTCATTATGTCATGAGCCAAGGTTTGGAACATCAGTCACTAGATTAGTCAGTTCACTTGTTTCTCTTATGCTATGTCTCTGCATAAGGAGGATGAGTTGAAATGATTATAAATTCAGTAAGAAATTTAGTTAAGAATTTATTCGAGATGGTCTGTTGCTTTTGTGCTATACATTGGCAAGTTTCTATGTGAAAACTTGTGGTACACAATTACCTTGACTTTTACAAGTATAACTGGATTCAGTAAGGCAAACAACCTGTTGGAATTTCTGATTATTGGATAATGGGCTTAACCCTAGAGGGGTAGCCATATAGTCTCATACATGGGCCTCATGGGCTTAGCCTCATGGGCCTAATACACACATACTCCAACACAACCATCTGATGTAAGATTCCTTTTTAGGTATATCTCACCTTGTTTGATTCATAAATTATTAGGCCCATGAGGCTAAGCCCATGAGGCCCATGAGCCTTAGCCTCACGCTTGAGAGCAGTGAGGTGAGGCTCCCGGGGATCATGCATATGGCGACATAACCCGCTGAACTGCATAGGTGATGTCCGGGCCGGTGAAGGTGAGGAGGCGAAGTGCACCAGCAAGACTCCAGATAAACAAGGGATGCATCCACCGGTGGACCCTCGGTCTCTGACGTCACTGGTTGCTTGCCCTGTGTGTCAACCGGAGTTGAGCAGGGGTTGCAGTCAGTCATCCTAGCTCGCTCCAGGATATCAAGAGTATACTGCCGCTGGTGAAGAAGTAACCCTCCATGATGGGGCTCAACAGTGACCCCAAGGAAGTGGTGGAGCACACCCAGATCCTTCATAGCAAACTCCCCGAAGAGAGGTGATGATGCGGCGGAGAAGTGACTCAATCGAGGTCGTGAGGACAATATCATCAACATAGAGCAAAGCAGTGCATGGTCTCGCTCCATGGTGATAGATAAACAGTGATGTGTCGACTTGGCCTCCACAAACCCCAAAGTCGAGAAAAAGCAAAGAAACCGATGGTTCCACGCCCGGGGCCTCGCTTGAGGCCGTAGAGACTTGTTGAGCCGGCGCACCATGTCGGGGTAAGAAGAATCAACAAACCCCGCCCGGCTAATCAAGATAATGCCTCGCTGAGAATACCATGGAGAAAAGCATTCTTGACGTCCAACCGATGCACGGGCCGGGAGCCGAGTGAGCCGCTGAGAGCATCGTGCCGGACGGTGGCCGGCTTGACCATTGGGCTGAAAGTCTCATCATAGTCGACTCTAGGGCGCCGAGTGAAGCCCCTGAGAACCCAATGAGCCTTGTACCTCTCGAGAGTGCCATCAGCCCTGGCGCTTGTGTGTCCGTATCTACTTGCCTAAGTGACAACATTGGAGCCCGGGGACGGGGCACCGGATCCTACGCCCGGTTGGCGAGGAGGGCTGCGTACTCCTCTTCCATTCTTGTGGCGCCGGTGAGGGCTCGGACAAGGCCTCGCGGACGGAAAGAGGGTACCGGAGAACTGCCCAGTCGCCGGCATCGCCGCAAGAGCCCGGGCTGGCTCGGTACCGCCGCGTGTCATGTCACCATATGGTGAACATGACGCTGGTGTCGTGAAGAAGCGGTAATCGCGTCAATACACGGCAGGCCGGGCCGCGCGGCGCGCCGCTGGCGTGAGAAGCCGGGCCGGTGTAGTAGATGACCCCGCGAAAGAGGGGGCTACCGGGTGGTGACGGCGGCGGGCGCTGGCCGGCACGGCAAGCAGACGCAGCGCTGCCGGGCGGGCGCGTGAGTCGACGGCCCGGGACCCGCTGGCCGTGTAGTGATGGGGCTGTCCCGAAGATGGCGGGCGGTGCGGTGGCGGCGCGCTAAACCGCATGGCGCCGGACGAGCGCCGCTGGGCAAAGCGCCAGCAGGTGGTGCCGAGTCGACGGCTCGGGACTGATCGGGGACTGATGTTCGGCAGGGGACCCCCTCGATGCCGGGGCGGGGAGCGGGGCTAGAGGAGTCACCGGCAGGTGTCGGCTGGGGCACGGTCCCGCCCGGAGCACGGTGTAGCGGTACCGCGGGGAGACAATCGTAAAGGTGGCTCGACCACCGTGTCGATGGGGAAACAACAAGGAGAGGTCGGACTCCGAAGTGGAGGTGGGTGTGGTGGTGGTGGAGTAGGGGAAGACGGACTCATCAAATACCACATGGCGAGAGATGAGGACCCGACGAGAGGTGAGGTCAAAGCATCGGTACCCCTTATGATCCGGGGAGTACCCGAGGAAGACACAGAGAGTCGATCGGGGAGCCGGCTTTGCGGAGCGGTGGGCGTGGTGTTAGGGTAACACGCACACCAAGACTTCGAAGGTGATCGTCTGGTGAGGGTACCAAAGAGAGCGTGGTGTGGTGGGGGGAGCAAGCAAATGGCGGAAGGAAGACGGTTTAGGAGATAGGTGGCGGTGTGTAAACTCTCGGCCCTAGAAGCGGCGAGGAAGTGAAGCTGAAGAAAGGGTGCGCCACGGTGTCATTGGTGGTGCGAATCATGCGCTCCAGCCTTGCCGCTCGAGAGGAGGTATATGGGCAAGACATGCGCAATCGACACCGTGAGAGAGGAAGAAGGCACGAGAGGTGGAGTTATCGAACTCACGGCCATTGTCGCCTTTGGACGGCCTTGATGGTGAGGCCGAATGGCGTTGGACACCCAAGCGAAAAAGTGGAGAATCGCGGAAAAAGCATCCGACTTGGCACGTAAAGGAAAAGTCCACGAATAATGAGAGAAATCATCAACAATCACAAGATAGTACTTATAACCGTAAATGCCGATGACGGGGAGATGTCCATAGGTCGCAATGTACAAGATCAAAAATGCGGGCCGCATGAGAAGAAGAACTATGAAAAGGAAGACGAACATGACGGTCCGGTTAGCACGCGCATACACAAATGCTCATCGTGAGCCCGAGTACATCGAATATCGAACTACGGCCGAAATGCATCGAGGCATCACGCCCAGATGGCCGAGGGCGCCGGTGCCAAGTAGTGGAAGAAGAGGTAGGTGGTGGTGGCAAATGACAAATCAGATGGCGAAAGAAGGCGGGCGGTGGCCGGGGAAGCGTAAAAGGTAAAGGGGCCCCGCGCTATCACATCGGAGCAAGAGGGCGGGGAAGCCAAATCCTTCACAAGAAGACCCGGAAGAGTCAAACTCCACGTAACAAGAATTGGCAGCTAAAACGAGCCCGAAAGGAAAGAAGGTTGTGAACCATCGAAGGTGCAACAAGAACATCGGGGAAGACGAAAGGAGCCATGAATGCCGGTGGCACCCACGTAAGACACAGAAGACACGAAACCATTTGCGACCATAATGGACGAAGGGGTGAGAGGAAGAAGGAGGGTGAATGGACGAGAGTATACCTGGGTTGGGGGTGGTGTGGTAGGTAGCCCCGAAGTCCGCATGATCCACTCGGGCCGGCAGGGAGGTGTCGGCCCATAGTGCTGAAGGAGTGTGCCAAGTCCGCTGGCTCCAACCGGGAGGCATGGGCGAGGTGCGGGAGAGCGCGGGTGGAACCCGGAGGAGCACCGAGAGCATGGCGGCCGGGCGGGCAAGGCACACCACCGGGCCTGGAAGGGCCACATGGAGATGCGCCTTGACCATGGGTTGTGGAAGGATGGCCGAGGAGCGTCTCGTGGTGGTAGTGGAGCCGGTGGAGCTGATTGGCCCCCCGACCCCCCCACGACCCCCCCCCCGGCCACAGCGGCGACGATTACCACGGCCCCTCCCCCACCCCCCGCGGCCCGGGAGGAGGAGGACCCGTAAGGGACGACGGGCGGGCCGAGGAGCGGGGCCGGGCGGTGGTAGGGCAGCAAGAGCTGCGAGGAGGTCGAGGACCCCGGCGTAGAGACGCGGGCGCAGGCGGGGACACCTCGAAAGTGAGCTCCTCGGGGCAAGGTCGTCCCGGACCTCGAGGAAGGTGGGGGAGGGTCTGCCGGGTGAGCAAATGAGCGGAGGTGGCCGTGGCGGTCGGCCCGAGCCCAGAGGGCGTTGAGGACCAAGATCGGTCCTCCATGGGCCGACCAGGTCCCCAAGGAGTCGCCATGTTCTTCATCGGCGGCCAAGCGTCATCGGCGGAGGTCACCACAGACGGTCATTGGGAAGTTTGCGTCGAGGCGGAGGGCCAGACTTGGCATTGCCGAACTTGCCCCACCGAGTGCCGAACAAAGCTCGGCGGGCGTCGGGGCGTGCGGACGATGTCGTGGAGCTCGAGGAGATAGTCCCACGCATCCGTGACAGGACGATCTTTGCCAAAGAGGCGCCACGCCGGTTCTCGGGCCGCAACCGGGGTGTCGAGGAGGACGTGGTCGTCGGGCGTGGCGCCGGAGGGTGAAGGAGCAGTCCCGCTTGGCCGGGCGTGGGAGGGCGAATTCGGCTCGAGACGCATCAGGGACTGAGGTTCAGATATTACGGACCCCGCCGGCCCGGTAGTGGAGCTGCGCCACGAGGCGGATCCAGCGAATCGTGCGAGAGGACCGCGGTATGACGCGGGGCCCCGGCGAGCCGGGAAGGGCGCTGCGGTGAAGGGATGCCACCCGGACGAGGAGTTGCTCCGCCTCGGCGATACGGGCGAAATAAGGCGTCGACCGCGTCGCTCAGCTCCCACACGAGGGCAGCGGGCGCCGACGCGGCGTGCGCCCGCTGCAGCAACCGGCAGCAGCGAGGGGCGGCGACGTAGGTTGAGCCGACGTGGTGGGGTCCGCGGTAGTGGAGGAGGTGCCGGGAAGGAGGCGCCGGCGCCCGGCTGTGGCACGCCTGCGCCGGGCTGCTGCACAGGGCTGGCCACCGCGGGCCGGGAGTAGGCTGCGCGCCCGCAGCCAGGGCAGCTACTGCTGCGGCCACGCGTCGCCGCAGCAGCGCCGCGCGCTTTCATTCGCTGTCCGGGCGCTACCAAGCGCCTTTGCTGGCCGCGCCATTACCACCGGGCCGGGGCCGCCAGCCGGGGCCCCGCGCCTAGGGCAAAGCCAGCGCCCGGGGCGGCCTCGCGGCAGCTGGAGGCCTGCGCCCGGGCGGCTGGAGACCAGCGCCGCCCGGCTGCCAGCAAGGCGGCGTTTGGGCGGCGTCTGGCGGCGCCGCCCACTGCCCACCACGAGGAAGAAGAGGGGAGGGTGGGAACCGAGTGTAGTACGCCCGGAGGGAGGAGGAGGAGGCGGCCCGGCCATGGTGGCGGCGGCGCGCCTGCTGAGGAGGAGGGAGGAGGAAGAAGAGAACCCTAACCCTAGCTTGATACCATGTTGGAATTTCTGATTATTGGATAATGGGCTTAACCCTAGAGGGGTAGCCATATAATCTCATACATGGGCCTCATGGGCTTAGCCTCATGGGCCTAATACACACATACTCCAACACAACCATCTGATGTAAGATTCCTTTTTAGGTATATCTCACCTTGTTTGATTCATAAATTATTACTTTTGGCTATTTATGGATGCTTGTAAATTGTAAAGTTCTATATGTTTTTCAACGATACTCTGTGTACATATTTGAAGTAAATAATTTGCAATGATATAATCATTGCAGCCAAATCCTAAGTTCCTTACTTTCATCATATCCATAATGTTTTCTCTGTGTGGATAGACTAGAAAAATGTATGTATTCTTCCTTTTTTAAATATCCAATGCTGGATGCATTTACTGCTTCTTATTCTAACACAAAAGTTTGACTGGTACCTTACTTACACTAGGCGGAAATACAAACAGAGAGACAGAGAATACTTCTTCTGGATACATCAAAGTCCCCTGTTGAGTCAATTAGATCAGGGGGTAGATATGATTTCATTGTGGAGCATGATGTCAAAGAACTAGGAGCACATACGTATGTTCCTTTTCATCTTAATATTATTCGTATATTATTCCTTTGCTAAAGGCAATCCTTGTTGTTGATTTGCTCATTTAGTGATTGAATCCAGGCTTGTATGTACTGCTTTATATACTGATGGTGATGGAGAGCGTAAATATCTTCCCCAGTTCTTTAAGTTCTCTGTTTCAAACCCATTATCTGTTAGGACAAAGGTAACTAGTTTTCATTCTATATTCTGTTATATCTCATTATCATAATCTCATACTTGATAGAAGAAGCAGAACGAGATTATACAAAAGTCTAATCATAATTTTGCATCCGTTTCTTTTTCAGGTTCGCACCATCAAGGTAGGTCACCTCTTCTTGCAAGTGTAAACAACAATTATGGGTTCTTTGGTTAGTTGTAGATGCCATTGCTAGAAATCTTAACAGGTGTATAGTGTGGAGATTGACAATTATAACATAAATGATTGCGATTGGTGAGTACTTTTTTTGTGTTAATATAGATGTTTATGCCTTGTTGTATGAACTAACAGCTCTCCCATTTTTTCTTAATAATATTTTACCAAGATTTTTGTTTGCTATTTCTTGCTATCCCATGGAAGCTGAGCTAACTCAGTTGGTTAAGGGTGTGGATGTACAGTCAGATCACCCAGGTTCAAGTCCTCGCCGAGGCAACTTTGGGTGCCTGTTTTTCTTAATATAAAGCCACCTATAGGTCCTCCTAGGTTGATCTAGTTTTTTTTTTTTTTTTTTTTTTTTTTGTCATCCCATTTGTTGTGCTTCTGTAGTTGTCAATACAGTGCTTTAGGCTTTTCATGTTTTTTTTAGATGACCCTTCGCATTTTTCCTTACCAACTTGAATTTATTAACAAATGCAGAAGCCTCATTTCATCTTTAGTTTATCTGACTTCTAGTTTAACAAATTATAGTTTTCACCAAGAAAGCAGATATATAACATTGTAAAAAAAAGCATGTTCACCTGTTAATTCACCATTGAAGTCTTCAACTCTATATAGTTATTCCATGCTGACAGGACATCACATATCTTGAAGCCTGCATAGAGAACCATACAAAAATCTAATCTTTACATGGATCAAGTTGATTTTGAGCCTGCCCAACAATGGGCGCTACAAGATTGGAAGCTGATGAGCATCCCTCAGCAGTGAAATCTGCAATAGGGTAATCCAAGCGCTTAAAAACTAGATTTGTTTTTTTTATATGAGCACTCACTGGTTATGCAAGCATGTTGAGTGGCACGCATGTTCCTAAAATATTGGCATTTTATCTGTTGCAATTTAATATTTGAATGAAATGGATGGTTGACTATGCCAAATATTTGGTCTGGGTTCCATTTTCATGCAGGGACCTCTGTAAACAACCGATCCTTATCAGAGCTGGGGGAGGAATATACAATTATCTTTATCAGCTAAGATCATCATCTGATGAAGCTGGTCAAACAAAGTCTGAGGGAAGCAGTATACTTGGTAAATTTCAGATAACATGGCGTACAAACCTGGGTGAACCAGGCCGCTTGCAGACTCAAAACATTCATAGCACTGTTAGTGACATTCTTGCTTCGATTTAATTCTCTTATATTTTGTATTGAACTTTTCTGTTCTTATTACTGTGATATTGAGCCTAAGGTTATCTTTTTGCTCCCTTGTTACTGAATTGCTTCCATTGCATTTAATGTTTGCAAATTCTTTTTTCTGGCAGCCAACTGCAAGCAAAGATGTTGATCTCCGTGCTGTGAAAGTTCCACCTATCATATATGTGGAAAGAGCATTTATGGTAAACAATCCTGATTGGTATTTCTTCTAAGATTGGGCACACTATTAATATTGCTTAGATAGTCAGCTCATGCAATCGTTTCTTTTTCATGCATAATAAGTTTATGTTTTCTTTTCATTACTACAAGGTTCTTAAGATGTTGGTGTTTCACATTGCCCTCATGGTCCCTGGATCCAACCCTGTTTTTGCTATTACTCCTATTTTTCTGGATGAAACCACAATTGTCTGCTTCTAACAGCAATATTGTTAGAAGCGTAGTGGTGTACATATGTATTACAAACTCTGCACTTGCCCTGGGTATTTACTGTTGTCTTATTGAATCAGTTGGACATTTGTTATGGTTTTATTTGTATGGCAACCTGCAATAATTATTGCACGTCCATACATTTTGTCTTTGTTGGTTCCAGCAATGCCATTTGAAGGAACTTGAAATAGTCCCCTTTTTGCATATCCGTGACTTGTCTGTCCAATGGATGAGATGCATTTTCGTTATATGTTATCATTGTGTTAATTACTGCAGGTCCTTACATTCTGTCTTCTTGTTTTTTTGCATTTCTACTGCTGTTGTCTAATGTACACTAGCGTCTTCAGGTCGATCTGTGCCTTACAAATCAAACGGACAAAACTGTGGGCCCTTTTGAAGTATTTCTAGCTCCAAGCATGTCGGGTGAAGACAGAGCTGTTCTAGTCAATGGACCACAGAAGTTGGTTGGTAGCTTCACTAGCATGTTATTTTATGCCTATCGTGGCTAGACTAGGTGGTCGTTGAACTCATTAGAACACAATGTAGGTGGGGCGTTCTGAGATTAGCATTGTACTAATTTTTGGAGCTGTAACATTGATATGGGTAATATGTTTGTTTTTTTTTAATTAAAGAAGGTAGTTTGACAGAGTTTTCTCCTTGAGCCCTTTCTTTGGGCTAGTGATGTTTTTTAGATAGGAGTACACAGTAGGTGCACTTTGTTATAATAACTTGTTTTCCCTCAACTTCACATTATTAAACTTATTTTCTCACAAGTTGTTACAAATAGTCAAAGGCCAAAAAAATCATTAAATTAGAGGACACTACCAGATGACAGCTATTTGTTTGAGGGGGCCATTTTTTTTTTTCCTGTGTGGTAGCATCTTTTCTTATTTCTGCTTTAACTGTGCACAGATTTTACCTTTGGTGGAGGCTTTTGAGTCTATCAAATTTAATCTGGTGAGGAAGTTATCTGGACTCAAAAATTTATGTTCTGTACATGCTCCTGCCTTTTCAAAATACAAATGTCTGCCAGTTTTTACATTGTTGAAAACTGATGGTATTTATGGATCAGTTAGGTGCTTACTACAATTCAGAAGTCTAGATATTTAGAGCAATTAGGTGACCATTTTTGCCATCTTTGGAATACCCTTGGTGCAGAGCATGGTAGCCACACAGCTAGGGAGTACAAAAGATTTCTGGAATTACTATGTACGCCGTGCAGGAAAAGAAGTACTATGAACCTTTGCCCGACATAGAGGTAAACATCTGCTTTTCATCAAATCATGTTTGTTTTTTCTGCTGAGCATTAATACAATAGCACTTTGCATTGTTAGTTCTGCTGAGCATTAACACAATAGCACATTGTTCAGTAGCAAGCGATCATATGAATTCACTTCCTGTTGAAACCCTTCTGCGTGATTGCTTACATGCTGTGTTGCCTTTCAGATTTTTGTTGATGCAGAATAGCAACACCAAATGGGGAGCCATTTGACGAGCTGAGGATGCCTTGATGTCCTTTTTCTTACCATGGGAGCTCTATATAGTTTACATAAAACACTGGCTAATGTAATATTGCTCACTGAACAACTGATACATGCGATTGTAATTAAATGAATATTGATATCAAATTGGCTCAGTGATCATTACCATGATCTGTAAGTCCATACATTTCTTCAAGCCAGAAAAATTTTGGCCTAAAATTCGTACATCCGGTTGTAGCCGGTTCCCCTTGCTGGTTTTTTTTTTCGTGATTTTCTGTCTAGGTACAAAATTACTTGGTGTATAACTGTATACCCTCTTCGTTCCAAATTATGCTGCTTTAACTTTTTTTTTAATATCGAATTTGTTATGTATCTACGAAGTGTGCCGTGGACACTGCTTCCTTTTTCTACGCAGAGAGAAATGTGAGGTGTTTTGACTTCATTGCAATGGTAATTCAAAATGGCATGTGCATCGCAGCTCAAGAAATTGGAAACCATTATCAAGCTCGGAGTGCCCCACTTTGATGCCTGCCTGCACATTGATTTTTGGGGTTTGCAAATGTTAACGAAACTCTCGAGCAGGCTCAGTTTTGGAACACAACAGTACTAGGACAATGTTCCACAGGAGCCTGAGCCGTCTGGAATTGGTCAAAGCGTTGGTGGTGAGCCGGTGACTATGGAGTGTTCGCTTTTGCTTATAAGCTGTTCGCTTCTGCTTATAAGCTGAAATAACTTATTTTGGCTTCTTTTTCATGAGAAAAACACTGTTAGCTGATAAGCAAAAGCCAGCCAGCTTGGAACGGGTGAAGCCCCTAGCACAAGACAACAGTTCTATCCAACAGAGCAACGCAGCAGGAACTGGTAGCAAATGGCCACAAATTCTGTGGTAGTAAGTGATAACTTAGATCAATATACCTTGCGGAGGAGCGCACACGACATTACACCACCAACACATGAAAGACGAAACAACGAACCAATCCAACAGACAGAGACGAGACACCAGTTCACAAGCACCAAGTCATGACAGCAATGACTTGTAGCAATGGCAGCTCCTTCAGCTGAAACTCGTCAGCGGGGATCCGCACAGCTGCACGTCGGAGATGTCCGAGAGCCTCTGCCTTGAGCTGGATGACATACCAAACTCGTCCAGGTCCGAGATGCTCTTTCTCTTGTGCGCCATCTCTTGCTTCGGCCTCTCCTCGGACGCCTCCATGATGGGGCTCAGGGCCGGAGGCTGCTGCTGGGTGTCCTCCTCTGATGTGTAGAGTATGTTCTGGATAGCGTGGACCTGAGACCAGAAGACAACCACCATCATTCGTCATGATACAGCGCTGAAGAATGGATACAACAGGGAAACATCAGAAGGAACAACAAGTACTCACCGACACGTGCTCGACCTCAGGGTTCTGGCACAAGATCTCAATGTCCCGCAGCTTGGAGAAGTAAAAATCTCTCTCCTTCTCCAGGCTATCAACCAGGAGCTTCAGCTCAGTTATCTGCAAACCATGGCATGCACACATGTCATCATAATTTTGGAAACTGAGAATAAGTTAGGAGAAACATTCACACAGACTGACAAAATAAGGCTCACCTGTTCATCATAAGCTGGTCCGGCAGAGTTGGCAGGTGCTGGCTTAGCACTGCGTTGTGGTGGTGCTGTGCTCGCCGTCTGCCCACTTGCCCGCTTAGCACCATGTGAAGCTTGAGCCTTGTGACCCGTGGATGCAGGCTTGGCCGGTGTGTGTGAGGGCACCGATGCCCTTCTGTTGGTATCTTTTCCCCCTTTGCTGCTTTCCCTTCTCTCAGATGCATTATAGCTGTGTATGTCAAAAAAGAACAGGACAATGAGTAAGCATTCCGAGAATTTCTTTTCTTAAAATTGGTGGCAAGCAAATTAATATAATACTGAGAAACACTCAAAACCTATGAGCTACAGTCTAAAATTCTAATGACCAGGTCAGTGCTTTACTTGCTCATGAAGCCACCACTGACAGAATCACAATATCGTTTCATCCACTGCATGAACTCCAGGTTGTCAAGTGGCCTTCCTTTGATAAGTTTGTTCACCTCTATGTGCTGCAACAAGTAACAAAAGAAAACATCAAAAATAAGATCATAGTAGCAACAAAAGCCTATTTAGAACAACTAGTAGTAAGTAGTACCTAAACAAGAAAAACTACTTTGCTACAAAGTATAACAGACTAACTAATGATTTGTATATTTTCTACTGAGACCAACAAAGCAATGGAAGAGTCAAGAGTGCAGAGTGTTTCGTTCTTCTTGTCCGATTCTAAAGCAACCAAACAACACGGCGTGCAAAAATTAGAACACAACAAAAGTACGGCATCGTCAAACTGCTTTGAATTAGCAAAGGCAAGAAAATTAGGATCCTACAAGGTCTTGCATAACAAATTCTTGCCCAAAAATTAATGCCACTGCATAACATGTGCACATGTTGCACCACATAACTGGTATCAACTCTCATTAGCACTGAACAGTCAGAGAATGAAACGAGGGCAGCAGACTGATTCTTGTAAGTAGTAACCTAAACAAGGAAAAAAAACTACTACTTTATTACAAAGTATAACAGCCTAACTCATGATATGAATATTTTCTACTGAGACCAACAAATCGATGCAGACTGCAGTGCTAAAGCTTACCAAACAACACAGCGTGCAAAAATTAGAGCGCAAAAAGTACGGCATCGTCAAACTGCTTCAAATTAGTGAAGGAAACAAAAAAAAAAAATTAGGATCCTACAACAAATCTGGCATCGTCAAACTGTTTCGAATTATCTTAGGAAACAAGAAAATTAGGAGCCTGCAAGGCCTTCATTCCACTGCATAATAAATTCTTTCCCAGAAATTAATGCTACTGCATAACATGTGCACATGTCACACCACGTAACTGGAATCAACTCTTGTCAGCACTGAACATTCAGAGCTTGAAACGAGGGCAGCAAACTAATTCTAGCAAGTAGTAACCTAAACCAGAAAAAAAAAACTACTACTCTATTACAAAGTATATCCGCCTAACTCATGATTTTAATATTTCTACTGAGACCAACAAACCGATGCAGATTGCAGTGCTCCATTGTTCTCGTCAGGTTCTAAAGCTACCAAACAACACGTCGTGCAAAAATTAGAGCACAACAAGTACGGCATCGTCAAACTGCTTCGACTTAGCAGAGGGGGGCAAAGAAAAATTAGGATCGTACAAGGCCCTAAACACCACTGAATAACATTACTGACCAGAAATTAACGCTACTGCATAACATGAGCACATGTCACACAACACAACTGGAATCAACTCAAGAGAAGGGAGAGAAACCAAGCCGCGACTCACCTTGGTGATCTTGAGCTTGTTGAACACGTCCTGCAGGACCTTGTAATTCTGGATCATGTCGTACTCCGTCTTGGCGTCGAAGTTCACCTTGTGCATCGGCACGGCACCTGGATGCGCCGCGTCCATCAGCTGGCACGCAACCGCGCCTGACGCCGCCTGCAGACCACGAAATCAACCACTGATTTCAGGGACTCACAACTCGCACATAACCCAATCGAACAGAGCATGCTCCCCACAGATCAGTGAAACCTCGGATCCACCACTAACACGAACACCACAGATGGGGAAGAGGGACCAGGGCGCTGCTTACCTCCTCCACCTTGGAGAGGCCGAGCTGCAGCGTGGTGTTGATCCACGCGAGGATCTCGTTGCGCCCGACGAAGTAGGCGCCGTCCATCATCCCGATGTTGCTGGCCGCCATCGCCGGCCGCCGCTCGCGAAGGCCCGGGGGTGGTGGGGGGTGGAGGCGTGGAGCGGGGGTCGGTTGGGGGTAGAGGAAAACGCGATTTGAGATTTCAAACTGGGCGGCGCCCGCGGCCCTTGCCGTGATTAAAGAGCTTTTTGCCTGTGTGCCATTATAAAAGATCAATATGCCCTGCGTGCCATCCAAAAACGAAAACTTCTTCAGTACCCTTGTATGAAATTTTCTTTCCCTGCGTGCCACTTCCGTCTCCTTACCGTTTGATTGTAACAGAGTCGGCTCTCAGATAGACCTGAAATTACTCTACTGCCCATGACTTGTTGTAGTCAGTCCCCGTGCCCCTTTTTGTGGTTCGTTCTAGACTCTAGAGCATTCCTCCTCCATTCCTTTGTTCTTGAAGCCAAACCCTAGAGAGAGACTGAGGGAGCAGTGGGTGGACATCAAGCAGGCGGCCGCTGCTTCTGGCGCGGAGCGAGGAGGGCGGCGCGTCCGGAGCGAGGAGGGCGGCCGCCGCTTCTCGGGGGGCCGAGGGGCGGGGCGCGTCAGCGGTGCCGCTGGCGCGAGGCCGAGGCGGAGCGCCACGCGGGCCCGTCGGCGCTGCCGCTGGCCGGCGAAGCCGGGCGGCCACGCGGGGGGAGTCCGGGGCGCCTCGCGGGTAGGCCGCGGGGCCTCCGTGGCGGGTACCGCCGCCGGGTCACGGGGAGGCGGCGGCGCCCGGCCGGATAAGCTGCAGGTGTGTGTGTGTGTGTTTTTTTTTTTTTTTTTTGGAAATAGCTGCAGGTGCTGATTTCTCGTTGATTTTTTTGATGAATGATTTCTCGTTGATTTGTTTGGATTCACAAAGGATGGCGGACGGACGACCAGCTTGGCTTCCTGGATGGGTAAGTTCTTGTTTTCTTCCTTCATTTGCATAATATCAGTAGTGACTTCTTGTGGTTAGGACCGGATTAAACTCAGTATAGATATGTATGTTGCTCATCTGTAGGAATGACATCGAGACCAGTTTCAATCTAGAAATCAGGATAATAAGTCGAACTATGCGAGGACCATGGTTCGGTATTAACAAAGTTGTTGATTCAGACAGAACAAATTTTAAAGATCTTGTTGATGAAATTGTGGATGAGTTTCCTTGCGGGTATGGTGATGTAGTGAAGTTGTTCTATTTCTGTGCTGATAGCAAGTCCAACATCCAAATCCATTCTGACCAAGACTTAATGAATATGTTTGCGAAACATATGAATTCCAAGTGTTGTTACATGTCAATTGCATACCACAAACCTGATGCTGATCCACCAGAAATTCCACTATGGGACAATGTTCAAATCCCATGCACCCCCTCAATGTCAGCCCCTAACTATGTAGAACCTAGCAAAGGAACTCAAACTGGGGGCGTTGCGCATCCGTAAAAATGACATGATAGAGGCGAGAGGACAATTATCTCTTGAATCCTGAACCAGAAAATGAACACGTGGGGGTTGATGAGGAGGGTTTATATATTGACATAGTACCTTCTTCTCATGCAAATGTTGACACAGCTGAGAAAAAGGATGAAGATTGTGAGCCAGGTTCAGAAAACTCTGAATCTGATTCTCCTGGTTCAGAAAACTCTGAATCTGAATCTATGTCTGACTCTGATATGGATGCTGAAGTAGATGAGATTGTTAAGGATAGAGTGCCAACTCACATACCTGAAGTTGCATATAACAAAGATGACCCTCCTATGGAAGTAGGAAGCATCTATCCAAACATGTTTGAATTTAAGTTGGCTCTTGCAACACATGCTATCAAGAATGAATTTGAGTATAACATTGAAAAGAGTGAACCAGGGAGGTATCGGGCATACTGCACGGGATTGGTAGATGGTTGTAAGTGGAGGATTCATGCATCGACAATGGGCGATAATGTTACTGTACAGGTAATTTCATTGTTCATATTTTGTTCAGATTTTATCTGAATTAAATTTTCGATTCAAACTGAATTTTGTAGGTCAAGAAGAACCCAACTGCAAAGGATGAGCATCCTCATCTCTGTCATAGTACTAGGAGGAGTGGGAAAGTGAAGGGTGCTACCAAGTTTTGGATTTGTGAGAAGATTAAGGATTGGATAGCTGAGGACCCAACTGTTAGGCCTAAAGAACTTCATAGAAGACTGAAGGATGATTACAAAGTCAGTTTCACATACAAGAGAATTTATGATGGCAAGGAACTTGCTATGGAGCAATTATTTGGTAAGTGGCCAAGAAGTTTTGATAATTTGTACAGGTTTAAAGGCCTGAGATATAGAACAGTCCTGTCCTGGTACCTATTTTGTCATTGATCATCACACATTAGAGGATAAGATCAGGTTCAGCAGGCTGTTTTTTGCAATGAAACCTTGTGTTGAAGGTTTTCTTAGGGGTTGCAGACCTTATTTGGCTGTTGATAGTACATTTTTGACTGGAAAATTCAGAGGTCAGTTATGCATTGCTTGTGCAGTTGATGGGCATAGCTGGATGTATCCAGTTGCTATAGGAGTAATTGATTCTGAAACCAGTGAAAACTGGATTTGGTTCATGGAGAGGCTTAAGGAAGCTATAGGTCTCCCACCTGGTCTGACCTTTTCCACACGTATTGTGGTCGAGGCGGTCATGACAGAGTTTTTGTGAGGTATTCCCAAATGCGAGCATAGAGAGTGCATGTGGCACTTGGTACAGAATTTTAAGAAAAGGTACAGTGGCAAAGTGTTTGAGGAACATCTCTGGGCTGCTGCTTATTCTTGGAATTCAGGTTTGTTTGAAAAGCATATCCAAGCCATGGCTAAAGCAAACCCAGCAGCAATATTGTACTTGCAGCAAAACCACACTAAACTATGGACAAGAAGTCAGTACTCTACATTGCCAAAAGTAGACTATGTCACCAACAATTTAGCAGAAAGCTTCAATAATTGGATCAAAGATGATAAGGGGATGAATCTAGTTGACTTGATGGATACTATAAGACAGAAGCTCCTTATCAAGTGGAACCTGAGGAAAAAAATTGCTTACAAAATGGAAGGAAAAATTTTGCCACACATCATAAGTAAGCTGAAGGAGCGAAGTAGGAACCTTGACATTGATGTTGTCACAAGCTCACTTGATGGGATTGCAGAGCTGATGGCAAGGGGAGATTCTAGTTACAGGTTTGTTGTGAACCTAAAGGAAAGGACATGCTCATGCAGAGCATGGCAAGTTTCTGGATTACCATGTAAGCATGCAATTGCCTTCATCACCTCTATACCTGGAGAGAAGATAGAAGATCATGTGGACAGCTACTACTCCGTAGAGAGATTTAGGGCTGCCTATGATGGTAGAATCCCTGCAATACCAGACAAATCCATGTGGCCTAAAGCAAAACATAGTTTCTTCATGTATCCTCCAGTGTTGAAGCCAACAGCTGGTAGGAGAAGGGAAAGAAGATACAAGGGAGCAGCAGAGGGTGGCAGCAAAGGACCTAAGGGTAGGCATCAGTGTCCAATCTGTCATCAATATGGACATCATTGGTACACTTGTAAGGATGGTGACCCAGCAGACATAGCGGCAATGCTTGCTGAAAGGTAATATAAAACCTAAGGATGGTGACCCATCAGTTATTTTTACATATTTACATTGTTGCTAACATATCTGTCCATGCAGAGGTCCACCTAAAAAAAGGAAAAAGAAGGTAGCAGCAGCTACTACTGAGGCTAGCATTGTGCCTGCAGCACCTGCACAAAGGATGGTCTTTCCAATTGTACCTACTGTTGCAGATCTATCAAAGAAAAGGAAGAACAAATCATCCTCATCAACTAGTGCAAAGAAACAAAAGAGTACTTCCAATACTTCAACTGCTGAGGCTAGTGTCCCGTCTGTGAGGTATGCTAATTCTCTATAATTGTCTTTTCACCACTTTAGTAGGTTTACTAACTGTTTTTTACTCGTGTCTCCTTTTTCAGATGTTCTGGAACAGGATCAAATCAGCTAGATCCTTTGGCGATTACGAACCCTTCTAGATCAAATGAGCAGCACACAGCTAACAAAAGCATAGGTCAGCAGCAGCACAAGAAGAGGAGGGCTGTTCCAAAAAAATTGACTCCAAACAAGGCTAGCCCAGCCATGTCAACCCGCAGCAAGGTCCCTACTTCCTCGTCTAGTCCGGCCATGGGAACTAGAAGCAAGAAAAAACTTGATCTTTGATGAGTTTGCATCTCTATGGCATGCTTTTGTAGTACTTGAGGTTTGCATGACCAAACATTGTTTAAACTAGTAATGAGGTCAATGTGACCATCTTTTGTGTGCAAACTGGACTTGTAATCAAGCTGAGGACTTGTAATCAAGCTGACTATGTATGGTGATGTTATCATTTGGACTATCGTTCATGTCTGAAATCTGAATGTTATTATGGTTATCACAATTGTCGAATTTTATTTATTGGAATTGTCGTAATTATCGAATTTATATTTACTCGTTGTCGCTATTGTCGAATTAATCTTTATTGGTTGTTGCAATTTATTAGTGGCTGCAATTGTTTCTTTTTTTTGACAAGAGTGGCTGCAATTGTTGAATCTGCATTTATTTGTTGTTGAATTTTTATTTGTTTGAATTTTTATACACACACACGTCATACTGGTACAGAGGACATGTGAAGTTATTTATAACACGGTGGTGGTACCAGGGGAAAAAGCTCAAATTTTTATGTCTAAAGTACAACCGAGGGTAAAAGAGTCATTTCCATTGACCGTTACCTGCTGTTACAGGTCAAATGGACGGAAGTGGCACGTAGGGAAAGAAAATTTCATACAGGGATACTGAAGAAGTTTTCGTTTTTGGATGGCACGCAAGGCATATTGATCTTTTATAATGGCACACAGGCAAAAAGCTCGTGATTAAATGGGGGACACGAGGCTTCGCGTCGGACGATTCTGCCCTCGGTGCGGGCCGGGCGAGGTCGATCCGACGGTGGGATCTTGTGCTGGGGGCCTGGTGGACGGTAGGATCCGGTCGACCGTTGGGACGGGCGCGTCGGCATTCGCCTCGGCTGTTTAGCTGGTGCCAGGGTAAAGCCGTGTGCATTTTGGGATCTTTTTTCCATTGCTCATGACGGGTGAGTTTTTTTTTAAAAAAAAAAGTTTACTTTTCCTCCCTCAATTTTCGCAAAAATCTATTTTTCTTCTCTTAACTCCAAAACCGGACAAACAGACTCCACTTTTTTTTTTTTAAACCACGCGCTTTACTTCTGAGTGGTTTTGATGGTGGTTTTGCTATAATACCGGTGGTTTTGTCTTTTTCTTTTTTATTTATTTCTCGATGAATTTTGAAAAATCATAATAAATCATAAAAATTCAAAAAAAAAAAAATCTAATTTTGTTGGAGTCTACATGAGTAGATATACATAGTCAATATATAATATAGTATGTTTTAGTATAAAGTTTTTGTTAGTCTTTTTCTTTTTTATTTATTTTGGTTTGAACCTTTGAAAAATTATAGGAAATCACAGAAAAATCATAAAATAGAAAAACTAATTTTTAGACTCCACATGAGTAATCTACAAATGAACATATAATATGATATACTTCTTGCTGTAACATTCGATCTATACTTTTCTGTAATTAATTAAAATAATTCATAATTGTAACTTCTATAATTATTTTATTGAACTAAAGCATACCATATTATATATTCACTTTGTAGACCTACTCATGCGGAGTCTAACAAAATTAGATTTTCTATTTTATGATTTTTTAATGATTTACTATAATTTTTCAAATATTCACCAAAATAAATAAGAAAAGAAAAATACTAGCAAAAAACTTTGTATTAAAACATACCATATTATATATTCACTGCGTAGATTTACTCATGTGAAGTCCAATAAAATTAGATTTTCTATTTTATGAATTTTTTGTGATTTACTATGATTTTTCAAAATTTCAGCCAAAATAAATAAAAAAAAAAAAGATAAAACCATCTGTCACTATAGCAAAACCACCATCAAAACCACTCCAGGGAGTTAAAGCACATGGTTTGAAAAGTTGAAGGAGGCTATTTGTCCGGTTTTGGAGTTCGGGGAGAAAAAAATAAACTTTCGCGAAAATTGAGGGAGGAAAAAGTAGACTTTTTTTTTTTTTTTTAGGGGGTTTTTAGTGACCTTGATGTGGGCTGGATCGCATTACTGGTGATGGGTTTCGGTGGTCTTCACGTTCCGATTCCATTTTTGCAGAACAAAAATGGGGAGGCCCAATTCTAATTGTGGTCGTTCTTTCCTTTTTCTTTTACACCCGGCACACAGAGGCGAACCAGGGGGGGCGGGGGGCCGCCCCCCCACACACAAAAAAACAATGATTTTTTCCTATACTATGGAATGGAAATGAAATTTTCAGCAAAAAATAATAAAAAATTATTTTTTCATTCAAAAATTTAATAGAAATTTATTTTTTTAACAAAAAATCAATGATACATCACAAAAAAAATTCTTTTTCCCTATTTACGATCTGTCATCTATTATTCCACCTCCCTTATTCACAATTGTTGGTTCCGCCACTGCCGGATGTATTTGTCTCACCAGTCCATACTGGAGTATCTCTAGTCTAGATCTCTATATTTATACCCAATTCTAGTTTAGCGGACGTTCGCTAGAAGCGAACGATTTTCCGATTGTGTCATGTATGGATGTGTCTTCCTGTATTCACCGTTCCTCCTGCGTCTTGATCACGGATTGAGCTCCATTCACTTTTATCGCTTTTTCCTTTCAACATTTTTCTTTCATTTCTCTATCATATTTTATTTTCTCACTTATTTTTTCTCCTTTTTAGTTTTTTTTTTCCTTCTTTTTATTTTTTTTTTTGTCTTAATCTATCAAATTTTCTTCTATATGACAAATTCGCTCCAAACAAATTACATAGAAAAATTGCGTTGGATAAGTTGTGTTATTATTTTGAAAAGATGTTGGACAACAATAAGTTTTGTGTATAATTTATGTTAAGGTAATTTAGATATGTCGTGGTGAGATCCTTGGTCAGATGATTTCACCAACTGTTTTTCTTTTGCAAGGAAACCGAAATGATCTATCAGATACTTTCTAGATAAGGAACTGAATGTAATCTTTTCCCTTCCTCTCTCCACCCAAGCTTTAGCATAGCTAGTAAGTCTGCAATCCATGATACAGGAAAGGAACTGGGATTGGAACAGTGAGGACCAATGGCTATACAGTTGGAGGTCACACTCTTATAGCTCAAGACAAAGCTTATAAAGAATTAATGGGTCAGCAAAACAAGCATCACCCCTCTTTAGTTGGATGTTGTCCTATGGAAACCTTGGCAAGCATAAATTCTCTTGGCTACTCCTCAGGGTTAGACTCAACACTAGAAATATGCTATGAAGAAAGAGCGTGTACTATCTATTATATCCTTTGTAGCTCCATCTTTCACTTGCCCTTTCAGCACCTCATGTTCGAGCTCCCTCTCTCCACATCCCAAGATCGCAATCTGCAGCCACTGGACATGATTATGCATGCAAGAAACAGTTTTGGCAGCAGTATCTTCAGAGAGTCATCACAACATGTTGGGTTATCTACTAGATAACTAGAAATTTTGTGTTTTTTATTTATGCCAAGAATTTCAATCTCAACACTTGGAAATCTGCCTTCTCAAGGCCAAGCAAAAAAAAGAGATCCCCTCATTTGGTGGTGTGAGAAATTTCTCCTGATGTTTGTATTCCTTTTTACCTTTCGCTTTGAGAGCCTTGTAATCTGTGAATACTGTAACTTCCTTTCTTTATGTATAGGAAAACAAAAAAAAAAGATAGGGGCTCCTTTTCTCACTTTTTTTAAAAAAAACTTTCTCGTATCCACTCTCCTGTCAACTAGTAGTAGCCTCCATCTTTTCTACGTTTTTTTTCCGTCCATGCATGGCCCGCACAAGTGATGCCTCTGCTTCAATTAAGAGAGAGAACGTCTGGGCATCATTTTCAACACTACAACCGTCGATGTCTCGTTTAAATTTTCAGTCATCAAGGCTTGAATTCAAAAATGATAGTATTGTTCACATTCTTGAAGTCAATGTACGGTTCTTTTGTTTATTCCGTTGTTCAGAGACAAGGGCGGGCAGCGAAAGCAAACTGCAGGCCCAGAGGGCCCAAAGAGCCACCCACAGGCATTAATATCAGGAGGTTCACACACCACTTGGGTGACAAAGACATCGTTACTTGGCTCGGCGATGCATCAGATCAGGACAGAATATCAGCAGGTTCAGGTTTTTCTAAGTAACTTTTTTGAGGGATTTTTTGAGGTAACTGTTGAGGTGGTACAAATTAACAAAAAGCGTCTGAAAAAATATATACACGCCACCAGCCCGATCGGGGGCCCTGCTGCGGCCGCGGGTGCATGCGGGGCTCAGATGTGCATGAAGCCCAAAACTCGTGGAATCGATGTCCGGCCCGGTGTGGTGTGGGGACGTTGTCGCAGCCCGCGACGTAAAATGAAACCCGCGCATGAGCTGTGGCTTCTCTTGTCCATGGCGGCATGGGGGGCGCGACGGCAGCGGGCGCTGTCTGTTGTCTGCTCTTAGCACACGCGTACACCGAGGATTCTTGAGCTGAGCCTAAGAGGCCACAGATGGTGGTGACAACTGACAAGTGCTCCATGATCCAGATGATAACGCCGGTAAAGGTATATATATTTTTAAAAAGGTTAAACTATATAAATAAATCCAGGAGGTGTGGGAGGGGAGACTGAGAGATCGTCGATCTTGTCGAATTGATCCGTGAATCTGTCGTATAACAGCTCTCACTGTCGCTTTCGACGGTATATGCAAGCCACTGAGCCATCACTACTGGCCTGCCATGGTGAACAGTACTGATCTGGACCGGTATATAGAGGTTTCGAAACATGCTATGCATGCGACAAATTAAAAGATCTGGGTAACCCCGTGTCCACGTAGGAGTACTCCATATATATACACGTTTACTTATATCATTGCTCTCACTAGAGCTGAGACTTAGGCCGTGCCATTTGAGGGTGGGCCACGGCACGACCTTTTGGCACGACCCGAAGCACGGCACGGCACGAAATTTTTTGGGCCGTGTCGGCCTGTTTCGAATATGAGGGGCGGCACGTGCCTACGATATCGGCCGCGACGGGCTATATGGCTCGGCCCGCATTTTGGGCTGTGGCTTGCATTAAGCGGCGCGACATTTAAAATGGCACGTATACACATCTACAACTCACGCAATGTAGTTTTTTGACATTTACTATACTACCTCTCATCTAATTCTTAAATAGATAATGAAAATCATTTAACTTTCATAAAAAAATAGTACACACAAGATATTTATTTATTTATATCATGAGCGGAAAAAAGAAATTAACCGTAGATATTTTGAGGGGGCCTTGCTTGGGCCGGCACAACTGAACAGCGTGCCGTGTGCCACGACGGGCCGTGCTTGGGCCAAGAAAAAAATTTACCGTGTCGTCGTCGGCCGCGGCACGACGACGCGAACGTGTCTAAAAAACACGACCTAAAAGCGGCCGCGAAGCACGAGAGGGCTGGGCCGGGCTGGCACGGCCCGGCCGAAGTCCTAGCTCTAGCTCTCACCGTCCTTTCATAATTGATGCCATGCTTCCTACCAGCGTGAGGCTTACGGACTAAGTAATATACTCTTACGTCCTATGAAGTTTGTCACTTGAAAACCGTATTTATAAATGGAACATGATTTTTTTTAACGATAAAGTTCATAGAACGGAGGGAGTACTCTGTAAGTAATAATACAGTAGAATATAAGTTTAAGCGGACACGCATTGCATATTGTGGACGATACGAAAGGTCAACAAGGCTAACCCGTCTGGCCATTTGCATGCGCTTCGCGAGACGGGGATCGCTCGATTATTCAAGACTTTTTTTTTTTGCCCTTTTGCACCCCGTCTCCCGCAGTGCAACAAAAACACACAAACAAAGCTCCCCAATCACAAGTTGTGCAATACTAATACTACTAGTTTGATGTTTTCTGTCTCCTTCATGGCTGCTTGAACATTTTTCCTTCTCCTTTTTTCTGACTCCTCCACGAAATTCTTATTGGTTTCTCTTAATAATATACTCCTTATTTCATTCTAAATTATAAGTCTTTTTTAATTTTTTTTAATTTATTTATTTTACTATGTATCTAGATACACATAGTAAAAAAGATGTATAAAAAATTAAAATGACTTATAATTTTAAATAAAATAACGAAGTATTTATTTTATAGGGCGCCTCCCCTACCACATGCACTCACCGCTCGGCACTCGGCTGTGATCAGTGACGGAGCTAGGATCTAGGTATAGGGTATGCCGCAACAAAAGTCTCATATGTAATTAGTCAAAACATATTTAGCAATTCAGTATACAGTATCGTTAAAAAAATCAGTATAAACAACACCTGTCTTGGGCCAAATGCTTCCAAAATCCCAACCCGTTCCTCTTTTTCCTTCCCCTTTTCCATAAAATTAATTGGGCCCGCTTTCCTTTTCTTCCTGGGGCGACTCCTCTCCTCTCCACGTGGGCCTCGGCCCAGCACCGCAGCAAGGCCGGACCGCAAGCAGCCAGCGGCAGCTCTCCACTCTCTCTCACACACACTTCCAGGCCAGCCCCATTACTTCTCTCACCGACGGACGGGTCCCGCTCGTCATCTCCCACCTCAGGTCCCCGGCCCTATCACCTGCCATGGCCGGGCAGCCGCGCAGACCGAGCCGCGTCCCACGTCCCGCTTCCACCGCACCTGTCACGGACCGTGCCTCCTCCAGCGTCCACCGCACCTCGCCCTGCAGCCACCACGACTTCTTCAGTTCTTCCCCAACGCGCCGCACGAAGCGAACAACGCCGCCGCCGCCGCCACCACTCGCTCCCCCGGCCTCTCCTCCACCTCTCTGCCCTATAAATGGAGCTCTGGAGCACCACGCACACAAGCTGCATCCGCCTCGCAGCCCACCAAGCCTTCTCCCTCGCTGCAACGCCTCTAGTCACCATCGCCGCTGCCATAGTCGTCGCACTCGAGCTGGAGCTTAGGGTATGCCGCACCATACCCGTGCCACCCACTGGCTCCGTCTATGGCTGTGATACGTAGTACACGTACAGTACACTCAAGTCATGCATGATACTAGCTACTACAGTAGCACGCACTGGCCACGATCGTGTTGTCGTATGTGTCGTACGTGCCCCGTTGCATGTGCCTGTACGTACCTGCGCCTGTGCGCACACATCAGGGAGCAGTTACACGCGGCGCTGCCAACGTTTTGGGAGGCCGGGGACCCGGGGGGAGACCACCATGTGAGCCGGGGCCGGGGCCGGCAGTGGCCCTGCGCCCCTGCTGCGGTGCTGCCTGCCCTCGCCTTTCTATCCCCTGCAGCTGCAGGCAGGCTCCAGCCAAGGCGATAAACATTTATTTTCCTAGTAATCCTAGGCAGCAGTAACACTTGTGGAAAAGAAATGTGTCCTGTTTGCTCAACTTGCTTGATGACTGATGAATTCTTGGCAACCATCCACCAGCCAGATCGATGGGGACATGACATGGTGCATATCTTTGTACTACTACAACTAGCTTTCGTGTTGGTTTAGCTAACAACGAGTTAATTAATTACTCCAGCTCATTGTCTGTTACTACCTGGAGTTGACAGTTTGGCAGGCACTTCGGCAGTGCCCGTTTTCGCGTTCAGCTCTAGCCAGTGAGGCAGTGACAGTCGCTTTCTCTGGCTCCGTATCATGCACGAATATGATGCATGTAATATAGTTCTAGTAGTTCAAAATCGACAGAATCACCGCTAATAATATACTAGCTGTCAAAGATCTTGCGGCGTAGTACTTGACTCGTGGGAAACTACGACGGATCGAGAACACAACGTTAAATACTCCTACTGCAGCGGATCGGAGCACACATGCCCACCTTCCGGTGCCGCCACATCACATCTGCCCATACGAGTCGTGAGCTAGCCCGGCGCGGGGGGCGGGGGCGGGGCCGTGGCAGCCGGTCTCGATCGTTTGGCGCGTGCGTTTGCGGAGGTCGCCAGAGACGGCCAAGCTATATATGCCTTTTGGTTGGGGTTTTGGATGATGCTAATTTTGCTTTCAAGAAGCCAAAAGCCAACAAAACAGAGAGTTGCTTTCTAGCAGTAGCAGGTATTGTACGAATAGAGTTGTGCTTTGCCTTTTTTTTTTTTTTTTTTTTTGCTTTGCCTAGTTCATGCAATTCTCACAGCACCCGGCGAGCTGCTTCCGGCCGGCGGCTGTGAGCTCGAGCTTTTCACCGAATTTAGTGCGTACGTACCCCCTTCGATTTATCCGTTCTCATCCTGTCATATTATATTCCCTGTTCTTTTCGCCTCTTTCTCATCACGCTATATGTGTACAACAAAAAATAGATTCAAATGCTTTGAGAGAGAGAGAGAGAGAGAAGGGTATCCAAGTAGATTTGAATCGAAACATGCAATAATTAACGTGCACCTGGTAACCATTCATCATCATATCCAGATCTAGACCTTGTTCTGTTGCATCACAACCTGGAGCTGGAGCCCAGCCAGTTGTTTATATCCTGTGGGTCGTCCACATCATGGAAGATATACGAGTAGTAGGTATTTAGGAGTACCAAAAAGAAAGATACTATTCTCTAGAACCACAGTTGTAAAACAACATACGCAATCACCAATAATATAATATATTCTAGGCCGCGCATTATTAGCGGAAAGAAGAAACAAAATCGATCTGCCGGGCAACACGCATGCAGTCGAAATCGCGGCGGTTCCACGGACAAAGCTATTGCGCGCGAGAGCGAGGTGTGCTGGTCCAGCCTCTCACTCCTGCGGCTGCGGATCCTCGTAGGGTGATGAACCAGCAAGTTGCTAAACCAAACCTGAGAAGGATTTCACTAGCACGGCCGTGGCGCATGCGCACTCACATCATCACATGCCTCCCTCGCTGCTAGGGCAGGACACACGAGTTGTCTGTTATTATTTCCAGATATCCATGCATGGCCACGAGCATGATGAGACGAGGCCACGACGGCAACCCACCGAACAAATTAAAAACGCACCTGCCACGTTCACACTAGCTGGACTGGATATGGGCGCGTCCAGTGTCTCCTCTGTACGGTAAATAAAGCGGGCGACGTTGCCTCGAGTCCTTGCGATACCGTACAACCGCCTGTACCTCCTCACGTCGTCTGTCTTCTGCTCGCACTAGTACGCGCCAATGTCGCGTCATGTCGTGTCATGTCGCTCTCGGTCGCGCACTCTCAAGGAGGAGGCAGCAGCAGCAGCAGCTGTACGCCGCTCACCACGAGAGCGGCACCGCGCTGTGCTGCCAGCGCTTTGTGACTTGTGAGAGGCCGGAGGAGCACCACACCACACGTCCGGCGTCCCCCCGCCACCACGTCCACGTGAACGTGAGCTGGCCGGCCGGACCCCGCCGCCGCTTTGCTTGGCTATATACCTGCTCTGCCGGTACGTGCTGCAAACGGATCGATCGACCGAGGAGACGCCGAGACCGACACCCGCCGGCGTGGAGTGCTTCTCTTTCTGTGGTTTAAACTTTTTCCAAGAGGGTTGATTGCGACAGGACAGCAGTATCAATTCCATCCCAATATTCCATTATCCAGTGCTGAGTCACCTGCAATCCAACTGAAAGGCTGGCTGGCATGCAACAACAGGGCGTTTCAGCAAGAACTAGTAAAGGTGGAGTACGTACTCGTTTCCATGATTGGTTGATATGGTTGGTGCGGACTTGAGACTGAAGATGCCTATTTTCCGTTGTAGCCAGATACAGTATACAAGTGCTGGGCCTTGGGCAGATGCAATAAGGTACTCCACTCCTAATAATAGGATAATAATAATAATATAATACCAACAAGATCGTCAGTGAAGTCGTGAATTTAAAGAAGGCACAAGATCATCGGTGACTGTAACACGCTGAACCAGGCCGTCAAATAGAAAAGAACAAACTCGTGTACTAACGCTGTAACTTCTGTCAGGATCATATCACTGCGGTCCATGGATGCAAGACGCGCGAGTGGTCGCGTCCGGCGGTCTCCAGTCTCCCGGCTGCCGAGGTGCATGAACCATGCATGGGTCCGGTAAAATGGAGAAATCTGTGTTTGTGGGTGTAGCTCGCCAGTAGCCCAGCGCGGGAAATAGCACAGCCTGCCGAGAACTCTGTGTTTTTTTCGCGGATCCGACAAAGCTACGCTTTGGCTTTGGCATTGTTAGAGCAGTCCCGATGGTTGAAACCATACACGGTTTCTATAGTGTCCACATCAGCTAGAAATTATCTCTGGAAACCATCTTACACAGTGCTAGTTTCTTGGCTTAATAAATTTGGTTCTTTTTTCACCCCTCTCTCTCCTAACTCCACCGTTTTCCTCGTACGCACTAGACACAAAATGCTCATCACAGATTCACAGTCACCATGGAGTAGCAGGAGCTTGTGCGGACATCAAGCGTGTAGGAGCCTCACAAACGGCCTTCACCATGCCATGGAGGGTCGCATGCTCGGCCGCTCGCAGCCGTCGTCATGGAGCCCAACCTCGGCATGAGAGTAGCACGGAGCATAGCCTGGGTAGACGGCAGGAGAGCAGCGGCTCCACGGCAACGGCACGCAAGCGAACTCTGTCGGAGGCGCTAGCTGAGCTTCACCGCGAAGTGCCTCGGCCGGCTCGTGCGCGGGCGAGCGTCGATGGCGGCGCGCGAGCGCGGCCCGCATGGCGGCGCGAGCGAAGCGCGACCAGCCATACGGCGTCTCGAGGGCTGCGATGCGGGTGAGCTCCAGCGAAGGAGCGCGGCGAGCTCCAAAGGAGGTACCTCGGCCCGGCCTCGACCGCGCCATGGAGGGCCTCGTGCTTGAGCAAGCGCGGCAGCGCAGCGAAGCTCCCCGCGAGCTGCGGCACGACGCGCCAAAGAGCAGCCCAGCGCGCCTAGGCGAAGCTCCGTGGACGCGGCGCAGGCTCTCCCGGAGCGGCCGACGCGACACGGTGGCGCCGCCGACGTGGGCAAGCGGGGCCAGCCTTGGGTGGGCGGCGTGCCCGGATGATGAGGGTTGAGTCGGCCCGACGGAACAAGCGCATAGAAACCGGTCGTTTCTCCCCAACGGGGATTCCGTCGTTTCTCCGTGCCTCGGATGAAGAGTCGACACCGTACGTTTCCTTCCTAAGAAACGGTTTCCTCTTTTTTCTTCTCTTCCCTCATTAATTAAGCTGTCATGTCAAGATCTTTACTTAGGTGGTAAGTTATTTAATAGATATAAAACTACACATTAATTGCCATTGGGACTGCCCTTATTCGCCACCCCACATTCCCATGGACTACCTTGGCGCGCGCGCACGCCGCGAAATTTCCCGTACGGGGTCCAACCGAAAACTCCCATCAGCTCAGCCCGGCGCTAGCTCGATCGCAGTGGAAATCCATCGTCCGTTCGGGCGGCGCCGTACGTACACGCAGCCGAGGTCACCTGAGGTGGAGCCGACTCACCAGCCGGCGTGATCCATCGTATCGGCAACGACTGACCATGCATTATTCCCCTGGACACCCACCCATGGGCATGCATGCCAACGCCGCGACGGCCTGGCGCTGGCGGACAGCGACGCGCGGCCGGCCGGCTGTCCGATCCACCTGCACCTGCTCTCCTGACTCCTGACTCCTGCCGTGTCGCGGCGTGTGCCCGTCCAAAACCCACGATCAACGTGCATGCGAATTAGCGCGAATATATGCGGAACAGCCGTCGTCGTCGCTCGGCCTGTGGCCTGTGGCCTGTGTGCCCTGTGGCACCGTGGCGACCGGCCGATGCGATCCGGCTAATCGTAACGTCGCTCCAAGACTGTCGTACTACGGAATGCTGTCGATCGGCGGCTGTCTTTAAACAATTTTGATGTATCTACAAAAATATTTTGATGCTGAGTGATAAATCTAATCATGTGTGATGACGATGTACGCACGCGGGCCACGCACGCACACCCGTACGGCACCGGCAATCGGCATGCAGGCAGCCAAGCCAGCCATGCATACAGACAGGTACGCCCGACTGTATCATATCATGCCGTGCGGGCCTGGGACGACATAATTATATATATGATCATCACCATCAGGTGGCTACTGCAACTCCAGCTAAGCTGTGTGCCACGTTCACACACAGCGAAAGGGCTCCGTACTACAGGTAGTGCATGGTAACGTTACGTCGTCGTCAGATCGTCATCGTCGAGCCACAACCACAATGCTCGTTTCACTTAGTGGTCGTGGATGATGACGACCACCGACCAAGTGCAACGACAGACGGACGTGGCTACCTTATTAGCTTAGCACATGCACGAATAAGATTCTGTAGTATGCATGCAGCGTGCATGCAGGCAATCGCGATCGATATATGCAGTGCGGCGAGTAGCAAGAAGTAGTACTAACAACTGTAATTAATGAAGTATGTAAGCGCGTCATTTTCTTCCGTTCGTTCATCGGTCTGGAGATAGATCACACAAGAACCGTACCCACGCACACGATGACGTACAGAGACGATCGATCGATTACTCCTCCTCCGAAGCTATTATTCCTTCCAATCCAAATAAAGTAAGGTTTGGTGGCCGTGATTTATGCTGGCTCGGTCAACAAGATCAAATAAAGCTCGTACCACCTGCAATGATACGGCTCGCAACAATACTAATAAAGAAAAAAAAAGCATATTAGAGCGCATGCATATTATAGTCCATATTGGCTAGCTGGCTGCCTGCACGCCAGTGTACAGAACCTACTAGTTGCGTGCGGAATCCAGTCCGCCACAGAAGATCCGGCCTCCGAACGTCCCGTGGCCGTGGGGTCCACGCTAACAGCGAGGGGAGAGAGCTACCACGTGGTGGGCCGGGGGCCCCCGCTCCACGTCTCGTCCTCGGCCCGCCACTCCTGTTGCGGCCCCGGCTCTCCGCGACTCGGCTCGGCACCTCGGCTAAAGCCCCCGCTGCGTGCCTTTTTCTGGTTCGGCGCACGAGACCGGCGCGACGGTGACCGCGACGGATTTTAGCAGCAACGTCTATCCGTTCCCGTTTCACTTTTTCTGTGCCGCGTCCGTTTCACCAGTCACTTGCCGGGCGCTCGTTCCACGAAGTTCTACAAATCGCTGTCCCGGCGGCTGATCTTCACGCCGTGCGAATAAAGCCTACTCGTCGTCGTCGAACCGTGGAGGTTCACGTGCTATTTGAGTTTTATTTATTTATTTATTTATTTATTTATTACATATATATTATCCTAAATATACAAGGATACCGATGCGTGCGAGAGGACCGGGAATGAGAAACACACGTGGGGCACACTTGTAAGTGGACACTGTAAATTGCAATAATAATAGATTTTTAAATAGACAAATGGAAATGATTTTTTATCTTCGAAACGTGACAGCAATGTAATTCACCATAGAATCTTTGATCTACAACCGAAGAAGGATGTACTAAGTTTATCTAGTAAAATCTGTATAAATGTTTTAAAGTGTACTGCACTATTGAAGTGGCGTTCATAATATTTTTACTCAAAATAATATTTTAGGCATTTGTATTTTTCTAGAGAAAACCAGCTACTGCACATGGTCGTCAATGACTAGCATTGAAGATTACTTTTTAAAACAATACATGCATGGAGAGAAGTTATTAGCTACTGACGTGCTCGCGTATATATTCATATAAGCACACCTGTGTTATGTGTGTAATAAGAAGAAAAATATTAGGATCTACATGCAACTACTACTGTATAATAATCTGGTTTCGGCAACGCATGCGTTCTTTCACTCTCACGCACTAATCAGCCCGTGCGTCACTGTTTTTGTCCGTAACGAAGTGTTTAGGATCGACTGATCCCTGTTTTCTCTTGTCCTGGAGTAATAATGATATGATGCATACCATACGTGAGTCGATTTTCTGTACATGCATGCGTGTTTTCGTTCCGAGACAGCAATACTACGTACGAAAACCACATCTCCGTTACGGACGGTGTAGCCAGCCAATTTCGAGCTGCAATGCTGCATCCGCGGTCAAGACGACTGAGCGGCGGCGGCATAATAGCCGGGTGTGGAAATTCTGGAGACGTGACCAAGTCTAGGAGACACTGACATGACAGGGATCACGCGTACGAAACGAAACGCATTTTGTTTTCTGCGCGAGTGTGCGGCCACGAAATGAAGCCACGGTCGGTAATCATCGTCATTTTACCGATTGCTTTTTTTTTCTTTTTTTTTTAAATTACCCGGTACAACGCAGACGCTCACAACACGCACGCACACTCATCCCTATGAACACACGTACGCAAACTCTAGCCCTATGAGCAACTCCGAAGGACTGAGCCGGCAGATCTAGAGATTCCCGAAGTCACCACTGGCGCCTCGTCGTCGACGGAAACGTCGCTTACCACTTAAAGCATAACGCCAATAAATCCTGAAAAATCCCGGGGAAAGGTCGCGGCACCGGGATTTGATCTACGGTGGGTAGCGTCCCCACCGGGACGATCCCTACCATTGGATCACGTGCCGCTTGGTAATGAAAGATTACGCGAAAAGACCGTGCGGTTGTGCGTTGGCCCCACTTCCAGGCAGCTAAAGCAGCACATGTCCAGATGGATGGATGCGCATCGGATTGCAGGCGGGCCTGTTCGCGGCTGGCCGCGAACCCACATAGCTTGTCGCAAAGTTTTTTAGCGGGTTTGTGGGCAGCCACTAAGCTATAGACTTCGCGGACAACTTTTCCGCGGACGCAAGTGACCCGCTGTAAAACCCGCAAGACCCACGACACTACAATGTCTCCCGTGGTCGTTGGCGGGGTTGCTGAAGTTGGCGTCTGTCGAGGCACATTTGGTAGCTACTGGCGTTGGCACCCATCGCCCGTCGTCCACAAAGATGATGCCGTCCACGGATGGGTGCGCGGGCGGACCCTTCGCGAGAGCACCTCGTCCAGGTAGGCGGCCTGCGGGCGTGGCGCAATCAAAGGTGCCGATGTCCATCTCGGTGGCGAGACGGGCAGGCGGCGGCGGCGTGCCCAAAGATGTCGAGCACGGCGCGCCGCATACGAAATGTTGGGCTTGCCGGGTGCTCCTCGATCCCGTTGACCTTGAAGGTGAACCCGCCCGTCGACAAAATTTGCCGGCCGGAGCAGAGACGTCGAAGTCGATCTTGAGCTGAGGCCATCGCATGCCTCCAACAAAGTCGTTGAGGAAGAGCTTGGCCAGTAGGTCGGCGCGCTTGGCTGTGGCGTTGCCGCCCGCCCGGTTGTTGAAGTCGAAGTGCAGCATCTCATTGCTGATGTCCCAGGGCACGAACCACGAAGTCACCCTGTCTCTCTTGCCCCACGCCGGCGTGTACGTGGCGGCGATATGCCGATAGCGGGTTCTGCGACTTGTCTCTCTTGCCCAATGGGCTTCGTGGATTACAGAACACTGGGCCACAAACTAATTGCAGCTGAGCCGAAGTAGCCGCGAAGGAAAAGTTTGCGGGGTGAGCGTGCGGGTTTTATTAAGAGCCCGTCCCGCCTGCAACCTGAGATGCGCACATGGTGGGTGGTCAAAAAAAAAAGTCCAAAAAGTTATCCCTGCCACTAGTTCAATCGCTACTGCCCGCCGAAGTGGACCAGCATGCCAAAGTACTTATCTCACATAGATCCTGCACGGCAACAAAATCTGATCGACGTAAAACAAACCACATTTGTATAAACATTTAGTGTGATAATAAGCATTTAGTGTGATGCATAGTAGACCTAATATTTTATTAATATGCGCACTAAGCACAATATAACTGCATCTGTTCACCGTCTCTCTTACTTAGCCGGAAGGTAAACTGCATCCCGTCGTATACTCTGGTAGAAAGGCTCCTAACACAGATGGAAATTGAAGAATTGTTGAGTACTATGTGTATGTGCCCGATAATCAACCGATGTCTTTTTTAATGTAGATAGAAACGTCACGTGAATCGTGTAGCTTATAGAAAGTTTGTTTTTTTCAAGAAAATGGAAGAAACATTAAACAAATGAACATTCCAAAGGTCCTTAACGTGCAGAAACAGCGGACCCCTTTCCTCCGATCTCCAGGTCAGCAATCAGCCGAAGCCAGCTCAGCTCGGCTCGACTCCGCTGTCAGCTCAGCTTAGCCGACTTCGAAACCGTACGCCGTTCGACGCCACCACCGCGTAAAACCGCGGCTGGGGTTTTCACCAGCTCACCCCCAAAAGCCTCCCCCGGGCCCACGAATCGGGGACCCACATGTCATTTAGATACCCCGATCCACAACGCGTAGCGACCCCCTCTCCCACCCCCAAAGCCTATATAAACGCCCTCCTCCCCCCCGAGCCGCGGTTGAAACAAAAATCCCCCTCCTCCTCCCCCACATCTCGTCTTCCTCCCAAATCCCACCAAGAAACGCCTCCCGGTTCCTCGCCGGACTTCCTCCTCCTCCCTGAAAAATCTTTGGAAGAGGTTTCGATCTCGAAACCGCCCAGGGCCCGCCCCCGCAAGTGCATGGCAGTGAGCTTCCTGGCCAATGAGGTGTCGGACCTGTGCATCGGCAAGCCGGCCGTGAGGTCGCTCCCGCTCTCCGCCGCCGCCGGCGACCTTGCCGCCGCGCTCCGGAGGGTGGCCCGCTCTGGCGCCGCAGCCTGCGTCGCGGTGACCGGACCGGCGCGCGCCGTCGTGGGCCGGGTCGGCCTCGCGGACGTGCTCTGCTTCCTCTGCACCGACCCCGACGCGCTCGCGCGCCCCGCCGCCGTCTTCTCCAAGCCGGTCTCCGCGCTCCTCCCTAAGGACGGCGCCGGAGAGGTCCGCCGCGTCGATCCCCGCTCCAGGTAAGGAAGACGCAACCCCTGTCTCCCTCTTCCTCTCTTTTGGGCCTGTGCAAACGACGCGAAACACGATTTTGGTCAAAAGTCCCCATAAAAGCTCCTAATAAATCGGTTCTAGAAATATCTATGAGGCAACAACGTTAGCAGAATAAATTGATGTGCCGACTAGTGTCATATTTTTTTTTTTTAATTATTTTGGGTCCAAGTCAAGACAGACGAGACGAGCGTTCATCCTCATCATAGTTACTTGGAGAGGTTGATGTCTGCTTTCCTGATTGGAATATGCGACCCGGTTCGAGCAATTGAATTGATTCCCTGTCACGACGTACAAGTACTCATGTGGTGTTGAAGAAAAAGCCGCATTTCGGGTCAGATCGTCCGACTCACCGGGGACGATCTTGTGGTTCCGCTCGATCGATGTGGGTTCCCCTCCCCGGAGATTGTGACATGCACCCCTGTCTTGTCTCTTTGCGAGATGCGTGATAGGATGAGCTGCTTGTGGCTCGAACACGGCGCCGCCGCCGCTTGATCGAGTCTTAGAATGAAAGGGGGATCTTGCATGTGGATGGAAAAAGAAACTTGCGTCTTAATCGAATCTTTCTTGAAGATAGATAGTGGTGATTCTTTTGGGATCTTGGCTCCGTGTATTGCGTCTCGCCTATTTTTAATCACTGCATGTGGATTCGGTTCGTTTTGAGCTGACAGTGTCAGTTTTCTCTTGTTTCTGCAGTATCTTGGAGGCGCTTGATGCGGTTCTGAGCGGGGCGCAGGTGCTCGCCGTCCCAATCCGCGCTGGCGGGCGCAAGAAGCAGCTCGGCGGCGGCGGCGGCGGCGGGCGCCGCCGCCGGCGACTTCTGCTGGCTCACGCAGGAGGACCTCGTGCGCTACTTCCTCAACTCCATCGGCCTCTTCTACCATGTGGCCGCGCGCTCCGTGTCCTCCCTGGGACTCGTGCGCACCGACTTCCTCTCGGTGCGCCCCGGCGAGGCGGCCCTGTCCGCCGTGCCCCTCATCCGCCGCGCCATCGCCACGGAGACGGCGGTCGCCGTGGTCACCGAAGACGGCCACCTCGTCGGCGAGATCTCCCCGCCCTCCTGGCGGCCTGCGACGAGACGGCGGCCGCGGCCATCGCCACGCTCTCGGCGGCGGACCTCATGGCCTACGTCGACTACTTCGGGTCGCCGCCGGAGCACATCCTGCGCGCCGTCAAGGCCGGGCTCAAGGACAAGGGCCTCGATGCCATGCTCGCGCTGATCGAGGACGAGACGCTGTCGTCCTTCTCGTCCCTCTCCTCCGCGTCCTCGTCCTCCGACGAGGAGGCAGGCCGGGCGCAGCTGAGGCGCCCGTCGTCGGGGAGCTACGGCCGGCGATCGGCCGAGGAGCCGGTGGTGTGCAGCCCCGCGAGCTCACTGGTGGCCGTCATGGTGCAGGCCCTCGCGCACCGGGTGAGCTACGTGTGGGTCCTCGACGAGGACGACGACTGCCGCCTCGCTGGCATCGTCACCTTCGCGGACGTGCTGAGGGTGTTCCGGGAGCAGCTGCTGTGAGATCTCAACTCTCAAGAGTGTTGATGAGTTTCCAAAAAGATCTGAAGAGGGTGTACTGTTTTCCTCACTCGCATGGTTGTGGTGTAATGAAATCGAGAAGAACATGAGCTCTTGTCATGGACCAAATGCCTTCGTTTTCTGAAACATTTTGATTTGAAGTAGAGTAATGTGTTTGCTTGCTTGGTTGCCGACTGCCGATGAACAATTTTGACATTGGTGTGCTTTAATTAAATTTCTTATTAATAATAATAAGGCAGCACTCTGATTGGTGATGTACCTATTGTGCTTAAAAGTGGATCTTGCTGAGTGAAAAAAATTAGTCATCCTTCAACATTCCATGGTTCAGTGCTGTGTTCCTTCACACACGGCGAACAGGTTCTGCCTTCCTGCACATGCATATAAGGTGGGTATAGTCAAAAGATTGTTTTATTGCCTTCTCCCACAATCTTGTACCCTTTGTGTTTCTGTTGCCATTTCAGCAAACCTAACAACTTGTAATATCTATCTCGTGCTTGAATGCAAATAAAAAGTTAATGTTTTGTTGGCACACTAGTAATTCATGTTGATGGTGTTTGTACCACGTGTTATTCTAAAAGAATCAAATAAAATGAGGTTTGTGCTAGAGCATTTTTGTTTAATGCAATGAAATTCTTACAAAGGTAGAATTTTTTTTAAAAAAAGCTGATTTTTTATTTTTTAAAATTATTGAAAATTGAAAATAATATATATTTATAGAATATTTTTTAAATTTAAGCTACAACATTTTTTTAGTGAGTTCTGACAGTTTTCTTGCAAAGCGGGTACATGATCATTCTTTCATTGGGCCAATCACTTTTAAAAATGTTGAATGTTCACGTTGACATTATAAGTTATATAAATTAGCTTATGCAACTGTTATAAGAATTTGCTGAAAGAATAAATATAATCACAAATATTACAAGGAAATGAGAAAGAAAGAATGGAAAAATAAAGAAAACGAGCTGGGCTCCACGTAACCGGAGGCCCGTTACTCTATATGGGCTGGTCAATGTCCTAGACAAAAAACTCCCCTTCTCACGGAGGCTTTTCGGGCCTGGCTGGGCGAGCGGCGCCGGCGACGAGCGGCCGGCCACCTGGTACGCCCTTCCCTTCCCTTCCCTTCCCTTGCCCTGTCTCCCATTTCGCTAGGCCAAACCGAGCACCCAAAACTCGTGCCGCCAGCGCCGTCGCTCTCCTCCGCCAGCGCCACGTCTTGCCGCCGCTTCCCCTCCTACCCTGCTACGCAAGCGCCGAGCCGCCGCTTCCCCTTCTCTGCTCCTCCGCCAACACCACATCGTGCTGCCCCTTACCCTCCTCTCCTGGAGCTCGCGGCTGCGGTCAACTTCAGCTGGCGTTCAGCTTCCTCGACAGCGGTTGCGGTTCCTTTCTTTGAGGGGCCGGGAAGGGGTCCGCTCAGTTCCCTGCTGGTGTCTACGCTCGCTCCGCCGGCCACCGTGCAGACCTCCGCCAGCCACCGCGTGGGCCTGGGCACCGCCGCCACCAGGCCGCCGACCGGCCTGCGCGGCGCGTCTGCCAGGTTGCTGATTGCCCCTGTGCGGCGCCTTTGCGAGGCTGCCTGCCGCCCCTGCACAGTGCCTCCGCCAGGCAGCCGGCATCCCCTACGCACCCCCTCTGTTGGCCGCCGGATGCCCTGCACACGACCGCGACAACCGCCCAATGCATCCGTCTGAGATCCCCGATGGGTAAGAACGAATCCTTAACTATCTACTGCATAATGGTTCGTAGTACAACTGAAATTATTTGCGAAATGTGATTGTTTGTGATATCCGGTTCATCTGTGTGTGCGATCTGGTATGAGGATGGTCAGTAATGAGAAAGGACGAAGCAGTGCTAATTTGTTTGCACTGCTACTATTTCAGGATCGATCCGACCTATGCATGTAGAGTAGTGATGGACCATGAGGGACCATGATGTTACAGCTGCTGGTCCTTCCAGAGTAGAGGAGGAGGGTGACCATTATGTGGAGCCGGGTGTTGACCATGATGGAGATGATCCAGTTGGAGCTGATGAAGAGTGGAGGTATTTCAATAAGGTACAGGAAGTAGGAAGTAATAATGAGAAAGTGCAGCAAGAAAAGAAGAAAATGGACAGCAGCAAGGATGTAACTGAAGCCACAGATCCTGAGTCTGTGCCAAGTGATGAAGACTCCATGATGTGGGATGCTCCATATGTTCCACTGACTACATATGATAAAGACAACCCCGATATAAAGGAAGGTTCGATATTTCCTGACAAAAAGGCCTTCATATTGATGATCAAGCAAAGGAGTTTCAAACATTTATAGAGCATAGTGACAAATCAAGATATAGGGCAAGATGTGCAGATTCAGAGTGTGGATGGAAAGTTCATGTAAAGAAACTTCTTTGTTGCCTCACTTTCATGGTATTCTAATTTCTGACTATGCATTTGTTTTTTTTTCATGTCCTGTCCATAATTTCAGAATAGGCAATTGTTTTTTTTTTCATGTTGTCTCCATATTTAAACACTAAATTCGGATCACATATATTCTATTATTTTTCAGGTTGTGTCAATAGGTTCCAGTCATACTTGTGCTAGCACCAGCCAAGTGAGGGGTAAGGAGGCTAGCAAAGCTTGGATTGCTGATAGGGCAACGGATATACTCAAGTCCACTCTCAGGCGAGTGCAAGGTTGATTATGTGAACAAAAACATATCTGAATGCTTCAACTACTGGATTAAAGAGACCAAAGGGTTGCCTGTGGATGTTCTCGTTGACACAATTAGGGTGATGATCATGGAAAAGATAGCTATGAGGTAGCGCATAACTAACAAACTTGAAGGTTCAATTCTCCCTAATGTTATAAATGAGCTGAAGATCAAGAGTAGGAACTTGAAGTACACAATTCAGGGGAGTGGTGGTCTGAAGGCTGTGGTATCTGGATTGACTAAGGACAACTATTGGAGGCATGCTGTGGACCTTGAAAGCAAGACATGTTCATGTGGTCAGTGGCATATTTCTGGGAAACAATGCACCCATGTTATAGCTTTCATAGGTTCCCTTGGACAAATTAAACTTGATGACTATGTGCATGATTACTACTCAGTTCAGCGTTTCGAGGCTACTTATCAGTTTGGGGTGAACCTTGACAGGTCACAGTGGCCTATTGTTGATCCTAGGTTTGTAATGGTGCCTCCAAATCAAAACTTGACCTCCAAAACTTGAAAGGTCTGCAGGCAGGCCAAGAGTGAAAAGGATCAAAAGTAAGGGTGAGCCAGGAAAAAGGGGTCCTTACCAATGCAAAAGATGCTTCCAGTTTGGGCATATTGAGAAGGGCTTTGGTGAGCCCCCTACTGTACTGAGTGTTGAATTACCACCACTAGCTCCTAAATCTAGGTAAATTGATCCCCCTGTCACTTTAGTTATAATAACATGATTTTTTTATTAAGCATGGCTGATACCTTCCTGTTGTGTAGGAAAAGGAAAGAAAAGTCCAGTACCTCTACCTCCAAGAATGCTCCAAAAAAACCCAAGAAATTACCTGTACCTTCTACTTCCTTAGTCACACAACCTGTCAGTCCCGGGCCAACAACAAGAACAATGGCAGCCGGTACTTCTAGTCCTCTCAGTCCAGGACCTATAACAAGGAGCAGGGCAGCAGCAGACATATCCCCAGGAGGAATTGCAAGGAGGCTTTTCATAGGCTAAGCAATGACTTGCAACTCTCACAAAGAACTATAAAATGGCAGCAAAGAAGGGTGTCAAGATCAGACAAGGTTGGACAAAACCTCCAGAAAACGTGGTGAAGCTGAATGTTGATGCTTCATTCGATGAGGACATGGGGTGTGGGCGCATAGGAGCTGTTATCAGAGATAGTACAGGAGCCATGATAATCGCTTCAAATAATTTCATCTCCCATGTAGTTGATGCGCCTATGGCTGAAGCATATGCCCTCAAGGAAGGATTGATGCTAGCACAACATGTAGGTTGCAACTGGGTTATAGTTCAATCTGACTGCATGGAGGCTGTTGACATTATGGGTGATGGAGGCTTCACAGCTAATTCAACAGCGGCGATATATGACGAATGTAATACTATTTGGCTAGGATTTCAAGAAATCTCCATTGGGCATTGTAGAAGAGAAGCAAACCAGGCGGCACATGAATTAGCGAAGCAAGCAATGCTTTCGAAGACATTGTATTTGGGACGATGATCCCCCTAGCTTTATCGTAGATTTTTTATCTAATGATGTAACAGTATTTGAGCAATAAAGAGTACCGCTTGCTTGGTTTGGTCAAAAAAAAAAATGACTTTGTTAGTGCAAGTGCTATGTGTTGTACTCCCCTACTGTTATGTTGTACTTAGACTATGGATCCATGCGTTGAAGTACTGTATGTGTTAGCAGACATGTCCCCTAAACTACTACTCTGTTGAAACTTGTTCTCTACTTTTGAAGTGTTGGGTGCATGTCGTGAACTACTCCCATGAGAATGGTTGTTGAGAAGTATGAGCTGGAATGCCCTCATATGTTCTGGAATGTATTTACTGGAATTTTCTTATATTTGCAGCTAACATGTATTGGAATATATGCGTTTATATATGATTAAATGTTGGGGACATTGTTATTTATTTGGTAAGGTCTGAGGGGTATTTCTGTCCTAGATAACAGCTCTGTCACTTCATTTTAGCATAATGTTATTGGAATGTATGTTCCTATATCCCATTTTCAGCAATTCAGAACATTCATCCAGATGAGGACCAACCTGAAGGTGGTGGATAACTCCGGGGCCGAGCGGGTTAGGTGCACACACCCATCTGAAGAGTGCGAACAGAGGAAAGAAAGTGGGTGATGGCCAAATTAAATGACCAGCTAGACCAGCACAGCATCCGCAGCACACAGTTGCCATGGCCAGGGACGGCGCGCACCGTACGGACACGCCATGGCCAGCGGCGGCGCGCACCGTACGGACACACCGCGCTATGACGAACGTAGCCGAGGGACGCTGTGGACGGCATGACGTGATCCTAATACCATGTGCCTATTTTGCGCCGGCCTCTCGCACAGCCATCTTCTTTCACCACGGCGGCCACGGCGCATTGAGCGACGATGGATACCAAACAGCAAAATCGAACCAGAGTTTGGCAGCTCGGGACAGCTGTAGGCATGTCCGATTTGCACACATGCAAATTGGCTGTATAAATAGACGAATTCGCGCAACAGTGAAGCATCGAGCTCAGTTCTAGCGCCGCGTAGAAGCAAACAATGCCGCTGGAGCGAAGGCCGCGTCGCCCGTTTCCTCCTCTTCTTCCTCCTCCTCCTCCTCCACTTCCACCTCTAACTCCACCTCCTCGCCTGTTTCCTCCTCCTCCTCCTCCTCCACTTCCACTTCCATCTCCACCTCCACCTTACGGGAAGCTCAATGACAACACTCTTCTGATTGTAATCGTATCCCTTCTTTCGGTACTAGTCGTGCTGGCAATAGTGTGTGTTTTGTGGTTGTGTTACTCAAAATACAAGAAAAAGAAGAGAGTGGGGAGCAGCCGCCGCCGAGACATTGAGAATCAGCACCAGCAAGCGACGCCACCGAGCAACCAGCAGCAGCCAGCTCCGACGACGATGCCTTCAAATTCGCCAACCATTTCTGAACTCGCGGCTGACGCAGAAGCATACCTCAAGGAAATAAAGAAATGGCAACACTCCCAGGCAGGATCAAGTAAGAAGGGCGGAACGTCTGAAATAGAGGAGGAGAACTGAACACTCAATGTCTCGGCGGATAATTTTACTAACGCCCCTTTTTGTAAAATTAATCCCCTTACATTTTTTCTCGCGATTTCCTTATTACTTTGTTCGATACATCTTTGATTTTTGAGGCTATCACGTTAGTTTGGGAGCTGCTGCGGCTAATTTCTTGTTTAATATATAAATGAAAAAATATGTTCTGCTGTATGAATACAGAAGAAGCCTAATAAGGCATGGTAAGGATTGCTGATGCTCTAATGAATGTAGTATTACATATTTGCACCTGCTTTCGGCTTGGACTGTTCTATTTCTAATCACGCTACACTGCTAATAATGTTCAGGCTTCCAATTTTGTCCGTACAAATTCAAGCTACAGGCTGTTAGTTTTTCCTTCTTTCGCTTAATAGATTCCATTTTTTTGGGGGGAATAATAATAGATTCCATGTTAATGTTGACAAGGAAACTTTGTCCAAGAAAATCTTAAAAGAAAACGTTGCAGCCAAAATTTCCCGCAGTGAAATTCTGCTGTTATATGTAATGTTCTGGGTCAGCTTATCTGCATACATGCATAGTTGCTTACAAAATAGTGAAAAAGGAATTAACATACTTTTCTAATTATATGGTACTAAATGGTAACCTGATCTGAAATTAATTTCTTTTGTACTCTGTACAGACCAAATCTTTGAGAACTGTGTGTGCGCAACATCAGATATGAACAGTGTCAGATTCCTCAATGCTGCCTCCGGTTCAGAGTCAGGCTTCAGTTTCTTCTCAATGCATTGATCACCAGCTGAGGGCTACCTAAGCCTGTGGTATGCCAGCCATCACTATAAATGGACTTGAAATTCCATTGCAATTTCTTGAACCCATGCCCCCTGTTACTACCGTGTTATTCCCAAATTTGTCATCTGCAGAGCTAAAATAACAGGCATACACTAAGCATATTGCACAATGAAGAATATGATCATACTTTACTATATCTGTCTCATTTCTACCGGACTACTCATATAGCTCAGCCATAAAGAGAATTGCCCTCCACTGTCACCTTCTACTTTGCATGACGACTCTACATTTGAGACTTAAAAGTTGTGCTATAATTACCAACTTTGCTTCATACTTTTTGTGACTTTACTTGTGTGTTCCTCATAAAATTTATCTCCAAACAAACCAGACCATCCTACTTTCTAATATACTGATCTCACTTTTGTTCTTATTTTAATTGTTTCTTTGGGTCTCCATACTGAACACTACTACTTGCACCGTATGTGCTCATTTTATATAGGCTCCATCGTTTCTTATAGCCTCTTATAGGCATTACATACTCTTGAATTAAACTGATTATTTTCATAGCCTCCTTCTATAGGCATTACATATTCTTGAATTATTAAAGTGATAGTGGCTACATCCAAAATGTCATCCTTTTTAATCACGGATATACACTTGCATGCAAATCCTTGAAGGGATTATATGGTCAAGGTGAACCTCACACTTAGAAAAAGCCCATTTGCACAGTTTCTCCCAAACATAAACGAGGCATGACAAAACTCTGCTTAATTTTTTTCTTGAATGCCATCAAACAAATTACCTTGGTTTAGTCATGTAGATATATCATGCGCGCAGATAGCGCCTAGCGATGCTATGGTTAAGTAGTCTTTAATGATGCTACTGTCCACTCCTGATCAGCTTTACCGTTGACTTGGACCATCCGTTTCTTGCATCCAGTTGATTCAGAAGACTTACTGTATATGTACATTAACGGAGTGCTCATATAGATAGCGCCAAGCGATCCAATGGCTATGTCCGCTTAACTTGCAGACCGCTTCTTAGCATCCAGTTGGTTTAGACTACTTACTGTATATTCATGGATGGAGCATTCTGTCCCTCGGTCTGCTACCTGCCTAAACTTGCCATTATGTATATGTTATGTTATGTCACATGCATCTGAACTTCTCCTTCTGCTCTTTATATGCGAAATGGATTAGCATATATGTTTTCTTCCTTGCTCCATGTGCCTGCAATTTCTGTTGTTTAGAGTACCTCCATCTTAATGTTGTACTAGAAGACAATAATAAAAGAAATTACAGCGTGCCTACACGCCACAAGATGCTCAGCAGCAGATAGCATGCAACAAACAGAAGCATCGCGCCTACCTACCTAGTATCTACATCCGGAAAGTATCCGCCCCCATCGAGAGCCTCTCCCGCTCCGCCACGCCCGCGTGGCAATCCTACAGCCCAGGCGGGTGCATGTCATTTCATCCAGCCGGTCGAAGTCGCGTCTTCCCTACGGATCCCTGGGGCTGGCCTTGGGAGTCCTCCGTGTGCGTATAGGAAATCCGTGGTTTTCCCTTCATTGCTCTTCTATACCCTGCTTCAACTCAGATCCTCTTTCTTTGCACGCAGGCTCGGCCGGCCGCGTCGTCAGCAGTTCTAGGACCTACCTTAGACCAGAGAAACCCTGCTGCTGCTGTGCTGTCCACTGCTGCGTTCGTCGCCACTACGAAGGGCATATCCTTCGGCTCCAATTCACGGCGTGGAGATAGGATAGGATCATAGGACCCCTTTGGTGGCCTCGTCACCTCAACAATTGCAAATGGAATCAACCATGTGCTTCAGTTCCCTTATTTTTTGAACGGAATTTCAGTTCCCTTATTAGAGCAATTAAGTTCTGCATTTACCACTAATGATAAGGTTTGTATCCTCCAACCTAACGGGGGTGCTGTGTGTGTCTTTTCTCTGTTTTGTGCATGATGGCTTTCCTGCTTTTCTAAACCCTATGTATATATGAACTTCTTTCCTTTCTTAATTGAGAGGCAGAGCTCCTGCCATGTTTTTCGAAAAAAAAAATAAGGTTTGTATCCTCTTCTTTACTTGGCTCTCTTACTTTGTTAATGGTTTTGGTTCAGTTCATAATCTGAATATTATGTGGCCATCGGCCTTATTTTTTAACCTACACTGCATTTCAATGTGGTGATCCTGACCACCTCCTTAATTATCTCGGTTAAGTGGGTTCGGTTTGCCTCTGACATTCAGTAAACTAGAGTGACTCTGTCTGTAATTCTGAGCAATGTACGCGCCTGATAGGCTGTTATTTGCTCCTCTGAATGTTCGCTAACTTGCTTTTGTGGGGCTAACCCTGGTCAGTTCATCTAGGGTTTAGCGTAGTATCTTCGTAAGTTGGTTGCAATGTCTAGCTGACTAGTCTATCTGTCCTTTCCTGTCTCAAACTCTTGTTCTGCAACTCTGTATTTCCGTTATGTGATGTAATGGAAATGAGGAATCCCCTTTCTCGAAAAAAAATCAACTACCTTTGTCTTCAGAGCCATTTACATATATAAGCTAAACTTAAGTTAATCCTATCCTAGCCTGCAACCATGGTGATTTATGAAGCCCATGCAATTGTTTCCCATTAGATGTGCCAACCCCTTCTGTTTACCTCAAAAAAAAAAAAAAAAAGAAGAAGAAGAAGAAATCCCTCTACTATACTCTAACCTTACCGATTTATCAAATTATAAAATTAAAAACTATCCGCACACTTATTGAACTATCAAATTATAAATTAAGACTATTCATACACACTTAGCCACACGCAAGATGATTTTCCTACGTTGGTCTCTGACCTGCACTGCTAATACATGGTCTTTAGGTGTTTGATGAAATGCCAGTTTAAGCTGCTGTTGTTGATTGCCTTGGCTTCCTTCTTCCGATGGTTGCACCTTTTCTATTAGACTAGGAGCACGGGGAGATTTGAAGTAATTAATATCTATCTGTTTGAAGAATTCTTGGCCAATAGTGATTGGAGGCCAATGCTAATGGTTCTTCTCTAGCTTGCATGCTTAATTTCCTATATCAAGTTACATTTTTTACAAGGATCAATTGCCTGCTGAAAATTTAGAAAATAAGTGAATTATCTAATTCTTTTAGTTTGACATAATAATCACAGAAGTATAATAAGATGGTTATGTTGCGATCCCCTGGTTCAGACCTTTCGGTAACTTTCTCGAGTCATACTTCATGCCATGTCATTTGATGCTGCTTCCGATGTTGTATGATACGGGCATGCCAATGGCAGTGGACTCCCTTTTTCGCATCAATGGGTTGATGATTTCAGTCAGTCCGTACTCTCTGTCTATGTGTTTGTGTGTGTTCACAATGGCGAGTGCTTTAATGTTCAGTTTGGGGGTAATTCGGATACGAAGTTTGATGCCCTTCTCAGGAGCACAGTCACACACCACCTTTAGGGCGTCCTCAACAGGTTGGCGACATCGCCAGCTGATGTCACGAACTGTCCAACGTGGAAGAAAGAGAAGCCAAAAAATCGAGTAGCTAGCGACTGTGTCGTCGATAGTCTCGCACGGTTCCCACGGCCTCTACAGTCACTGCTTTCCGGGGACAGGTAATCAATACGTTAGCTTTTCTATTTTTTAATCTTCTCTCTTGCCAAGTCAGCTGGCAAAATCGCCGATGCCGTTGCGGACGCCCTTAGTAGCAGGCAACTCACACACGCCTCGTCTAGCTGGGCTCACACATTTACCCAATCCGGCCTGAACGCCCGGACATCTTGGATCTGGTCCGCTCCGGTCTTCCCATTGACGAGCCTGACGAAGAGCCCTCCTATAGCTCGTCTGCTATCAGCGATGGATCATCAGCGCTGACAACCCTGCCCACTGCCCACCCATCTCATCACCCCAACCCAGAGCACATCACCAGCCGTCCTTTCCAGACCAAACCGAACACCGTCCGTGCGTGTGTGCGTGCGTGCCGAAAGGACAAGATTCTCCACTTACCACTTACACTCATCATCCTTTATATTTATTCTTAAAAAAAATATTCTAGTCTGGTCATCACTTACACTCATCATCCTTTATATTCATCCTCTAAAAAATATATTCTGGCATGGTCATTAAGATTCTCTCATCTATACTACTTTCTCTCACACTCATCCATATTTTATATCATCCTCTATCCACTTTGAGGCCCACTTGTCAAGTTTTTTTATTAAAAATCCCCCTACCCCCTCTCTCCCTCACTCCCTCCTCCTCTGTCTCCCATTGCACGACGGTCGGAGCGGAGCTCCCCGCGCCACGTCTAGGCCGGGTGGAGCTCGCCCGCGAGGTGGCGCATGCCGGAGCCCCACCGCCACACCCGCCCGCTCCTTCCCTTCCTCCCTCCCATTCTCCCTCTCTCCCTCACCCGGCGGCGGGCCTCGGCGGCCATGGCGAGGCGGAGCAGGGGCGCGACATCGGTGGCCAAGGTGGGGGAAGCAGGGGCGCGGTGTCGGCGACTGCTCTTTCATCGTTGCCTCACGCTCCGATCAGCGGCCATGCATCCGACTTGGCGCGGCCTGCCTCGGGCGCAGCAGCGCCCCCTCCTCTGTTCGCACGGCAGCACATGGTGTGGCGCGGTGCCGGACGAGCGCTGGCAGAGGACGAGGACGTGCAGGCCCTACACGCATAGCGGACGTCCCCGGAGGACGCCAGAAATAGCGGACGACCGCCCGTCCGCTTGCATTGCGTAGAGGATAGCGGACGCGCTGCGGCTCTTCCGTCCGCTATGTGCTCCTCCAGTGCAGACAGCCTTGTCATCGAACGGAGGCGGAGCACAGACGCCGCTGCCGCCAGCCCTGTTTTTGTATATATGGCTAGGAGCCTAGGAGGCAAGACAACAGCAACTCCAGGACGACACGTGCGCAGCGCATTGTGATGGATCATCAAGATGCCGGCCATGGCGAGGAGCACCAGCAGCAGCTGGAGCTGGACGGTCGTGATGATGAGCAAGATCATGTGCTGCTGTCACTACTGTGTCATGACAAATATTTGGTAGTGACACGACAAATATTTTGGTCGTATCGCAGGTACCCACCTATTATTCACGGTCCGGTTGTCTGATGAGATGTGTGTCCGATTGTCTGATGAGATGTGTGCTAAATGGTGCGACCTGTTTAAAGTAGTGCAGTGATTAATTAGGGGATAGTTTTCCTTATGTGCCCCTATTAAATACAGTTGTGGTGCATTTCATATGAGAAACAACCATAGCCTAGATGGCTAGTGCAGTGAGGTATTGGCTTTGAGGACCCGGGTTTAATACCTAGTGGGTGCCATTGTATTTGTTATTGGCTTGATTTTGCATGGGATTTTTGCATGGCACTTGAAACGAAGTAGGTGAGTGGGCAAGTGGCACTTGAAACCAAGTAGGCGAGTGGGCGGGTGGCTATTGAAATGAAGCAACGCGATTAATGCTTTAATGACTAGTTGTAAAGGGTGGCGAGTAATACGGCAACCCAAAATGATGTTAGGGGCAATCGCATCCAAGTGAAGGGTTGCGCTTGTAGAATAACATAAATTGTGAAAATGGTTCACTTGCCCAGGACGTCACCTTTACGACTACGGAGGGAGTACTTTTTTAATTCAAAATTGGAGTATGGCAAGATCTTCCTGCCTAACCAGTGATTTAGAATTGGAGCTTTTAGTGTTCAGTGTTTGTACAAACCCTTAGGACTTGGTTGCAAAGTCAATCATGCTGCCTCTTTTAGTATTGAGTAAGTTTTGTGATTGATATATCTCTAAAGTAAGTTTTGTGTTCTTTTGTTCACAAGTTCACAACTCTTTGAGTGCTTTAATACTTGCTAGGCCTCTAGATTGAGTAGTAATCGTTAGCATAACGTGGTGCTTAGGCTTTTGGCTAACTGTGTTTGCTCCCTGCTCCCTAGTCGTGTGGTAAGTAGTGGGTGGTGATAGCCTCATATATCCTCTATAGTCCACTCCGTGTTGAGCAGGTTCTTAAGTTAGTAGGACCATAGTCACGTTGGCTGAGTTATCTTTAGCGGTGGTCTACCTCCTAGTGGCGTCCCAAAGTAAACACTAAAATCATAAGACTTGCCTTACCTAGGATCATAACCATATGGATCCTCTCTACTCATATTTTATCTTATACCTTGTTTGTTATCTCTGGACGAGCTAGTTCTTAGTCACCATACACATGTTTTCTCATGGACACGATACTCAAAAAATGCTCTGGGTGTGAAATTAGCATATCCACAAATAAATTTTGGAAAACCAAACTAAAAACCATTATAGCTACAGCACGAGGGTGAGATAGTGGCATATCCACAAGAAACACAGCAACAACAACATGCCCCAACACAAGTGTGAGATGTGGCACAACTACAAAAACAATAAATAAGAAAAAAAAAAGACTACAATGCCAAGGCACAAGAACTACTTCGATGATGCCTCCTAGGAGGTGGATGGTGCCAAAATATAATCACCGTCGACCAAGCAGGAGCTTAGCAAGGCTTTTGCCCGAATCTTGTGCTAAGGAGAGCTGCAATGACCTGGTCAACCAAGGAGAGGAAGCACCAAGAGGTTCTTCACATCACCTTCAAGAAGGAAATTTATTATCACTGGCCCAACCAAGAACTGAGCAGGGCTTTTTGCCCAGAACCCTTGCAAGAGCTCCCACAGGTGAGACAACAGTTGCCATGGTTGCTCATCTGGTCTCCAGCGGCAACACAGGCATGGTGGACGCCCCTGTCGAGAGGCAAAGTAGGCCCTCACTTTATGTTTGGTAATCTAGATTTGTTTATATTCTCTTTCCAAGCTCTAGCCAATGGTCCCTGTATAGTAGTTGGAGGAGCGGCGGTGCATCTGAAATAGTGATTTTCTTATCAAAACCTGAAGGCTCCTTTGATACATCCATTCTCCCTAGGGATTGGAGAGGAAATGAACTGATCTCCTCACCCCAATCCCCTTTAATTTCCTTGGGGAATGATTGATCCATAGAGCCTGCCTAGATAATCCTAATAAAAACTCGTTGCCAGAGAACATTAAGATCAATGCTTGTTTACATTATTATTTTACAAAAAAAGTGCATGCCTTTGGTTGTTATTTATGGGAAGTAGCATTACGTTATGTATCTAGTGATTAGTCGTGGAACTTTAATCACCACCTATTGAGGGGATGACTACGGCGAGCATTTGGGGTTGCATGGACGGCACATGGCCTTGCACTCTTTCATTGTCTGATAGCAATTCTTTGGATCAGTCATAACCCCGCAGCAATAGCAAGGCTGAATGCCATGACCAAAGTAATTGCACTCCCCAGAGACGCAAAACACCAGGTTGATCTTGCTATCATAGAATGATGTCGATTTGTTGGTATTATTGGCGGTAGAACTTCCAACTTCAAGTAGCTGAGGACGACCTGCGACAATATTTAAGTGTTTTTCATCAGTATTCACGTATTCATACAGTATTTTTGCATATTAGAAAACCTTAATTAATGACAAGAATATTTGATATAGAGGATGATAACAGATACTTACAGTGTGCAGGCAACACTTGGGATCCAAATAGCACAGCAAAAACAGAAATGGTCATCACGTGCACTACTGGGCTCCCCATCTTGAGAATGTTACAAGTGAATTGTACATGTCAAGGAGCCCAGTTGGGCGTGAGCAATGAGCACAAGCACCTTGACTTCAGAACTAGCAACTACACGTCACACGAGCACATCCCACAGGCTTAAATAAGACGTGACCTTAAAGGCTCTTTAGGAAAACAGCTCCTTTACATTTTCTAAGTCGTTTTATTGGGGAAGTTATGGAACACTGATAACTAGTAAAACTATGTCTTTGATGCGCTTTGCTACTGTTTCAAACTACAGCACTTTCTTTCATTCATTCATGCGCTTTGCTACTGTTTCAAACTCCTTGTTGTATTTAATGTGTGCACGAAAATGGAAACAGCGAGGGCTTCGTCTTTGATGCGCTTTGGCGTGTTCGACTGGTCACATAAGCTGGCTGATAAGATAAATCGGTTGATTTGCTACGGAAAAAGATACTATTTAAATGGATGATAAACCATGTTTTTAAGGCCTTGTTTAGTTACATGTAAGTTTCACTGAAAGTTGCAAGTTTTTCCACTCTCTCTCCATCACATCAATTTCTACCCGTATATATGGAACATTAAATGTTAGTGAAAAAAATAACTAATTACACAGTTTTGTTATAAATCACGAGACGAATCTTTTAATCCTAGTTGGGCCACGATTGAATAATATTTACCAAATACAAACGAAATACTACAGTTGCAACTTTTTCCAACCTTTTCCAACTAAACAAGGCCAATAGAACGTGCGTTGGCGCTTTGGGTGGCTCGTAGTGCCGTGGGCCCGTGGCTGCACAACACGACTACCGTCAAGGAAACGTGGTGTCAGGGCCGCACCATGGTGGCCGGAGGTCTTCCACGATTCAAGCACGCGCCTGCGAGGGTGGTCGGACTCGTTTCAGTCTCCAACAAATCGAGCACTCCAAACATTTTCTTTTCTTGGTTGTGGATGTAGTTGCTCTGTTCTTACTGATCTGAGGAGCCCTGTTTCTTGTCGTGCGCTCGCTCTCTGCAGGTTCGGGAGGGCGTCGCGTCAGAGTCCCTCGCTGTGCATAAGGCCGCTGCCAAATTCAACTTGCTCCGCTGCCAAATTCAAGTTGCTCCACGGGCACCGGGTGGTCCGAACGGCGGCACGTACCACCACCCCAGGAACAGGAAGGCAGGAACGATTCAAACATCTCCAGATCTGGCCTGCCGTGCTTTGCTTACATGAATGACAAACCTGCTGCTCCTTGGACTGCAAACTAATTGAACTGTGTGCTACTGGTACATGTGACTGTTCTCTTGCGCGCTCTTCCTTGCTTGTCACTTGGTATATGTAGCTCATCCTCCAGTACATTAGCTAGGAGTATGCTGAATAATTAAGGGAATTTGGTGATTTTACCCTTATTCCAAAGCCCAATGGTGATTTTACCCTCATTTTTTAAACTTTGCATTTTTACCCTCATTTTATCTGACTGAAGCCACCGTCTACCCCTTGTTTGTAACGCCGTTTCTATTATTTGGATTAAATGACAAAATAAAAATAAAAAGGAAAAGCTGGGGAACCAATTGACTAGAATACCCCTAGCCTTTCTTACTCGGCATCCGCTGAAACGAAGTTGCAAGTCGCAACTCTCGCCAAAAGTTTCACCGCGAGCCGGCGGTTCGGCTCCTGGCGGCGGCGCCGCGGCTGCCGTTCCCCTCTCCGACCTCACGCCTCGCGCCTCATCTCGGCTCGTGGGGTCAGGGCAGACGCGCGGGAGGCTAGGGTTCCAGCGGCGCTTCTCTTGGCGGTGGGGCTCCCGGCGGCGAGCCTCTCTCCCCCGCCACGATTCCCTCTCTCCTCCCTCCTGGCCGCTCAGCTGGCGCTCGTGGGGGGTCAGAGCAGCAGCGCGGGTGGCCTCCGCCCGATTGCTCCTCGGGTGCGCGCCCTCAACGGCGTGGCTGGGCGCTTCTGCTCCGGCCGGCGGCCAGCGGCAAGAGCATCAGGCAAGCAGCTATACGGGCAGGCGCGTGGTGCGACACCGGCTCCACTGTCGATCACCACGCTCCACTGCTTCAGGCGCTTGCCTGCTCCAGTTCGTGTTATATTTATACTAATGAGTTAATAGGCATCGCTATTTTCTAGATCTGATTAATTCATGATTGATTTCTAAGTTCTTCACGACATGGCTAAAGTAGAATTGATTTAATGTATTAAACTGTTAATTACTGTAGCTCTTGCAAAAACGTGTTCTTTTCATATGGAAGACTGCTAGTAAACGACATGCTGCATATTTTAACTGCTGGACTGCTGGCATACGGTGCTTGTGTGTAGAATTAAATTGTATCCGGTTCAATATTTCTAACCGATTTAATTTAACTGGTCCAAAACAATTGAATAAGTTTACCTGTCCAAATCAATTTAACTGGTACACCTGAAATGTTGTTGAATTTTCTAAGAAAAATCTGTTTATAAAAGTGTCAACTTGCTGATCTAAAATAGGGGTAAATACACCATTATCATAATGAAATGAGGGTAAAAATGCATGGGCAAAATTGTCCTTTTAACACTGTTAGAGGGACTTAACAGACCAAGGGTAGACTCTCCTTTCGTTTTAAAATAACAGGGATAAAATCACAAAGTTAAAAAAATAAGGGTAAAATCACCATTCGGCTTAAAAGCAAGGGTAGAAACACCAAAGCCCCATGTTAATCATAGCTGCAACAAGCGCAAGTTTTTACTAGAAGCTATGCACTCGACTTCACAGGACAGCTTCTGACCAAGTGACTAGCAACAGCATGCCGGCCTCGCTCCCTCTCGCTCGAGGCGTTGCAAGCAAGCCTCCGACAGCCCGTCGTGGCGTCGTAGGCGGCGGGGCGTGAGGGAGGCGTGGGAGGAGTGCATGACGGTGGCTGCAGCGGGAGGAGCTGGCGGTAGAAGACGCTGGACAGCTGAAGGTAGGAGATGATAGGCGGGGACCACCTGTTGGTGAGAGAAGAACTTGCCATTTACAAACAGAGATTGCTCATTAATCGTCCCACGTCAATATCGAGGAGGCCAGCTCACTACCTCAGCGGTCCAGTGAGCAAAACTACCTCTGCGTAAGTAAAACCATCCTCCAAAACCGTCTCATGGGGGTCATTTGTCTGGTTTTCAAAAGTTTAATATATTTGTTATCCGATTTTATACTTCAGAGGCTAGATTAGACACATGTTAATACTTTAGGAGGTCAAGTAGACTTTTTTCTAGATCATAGAATATCACAAAATATACCATAGAACGTTACATGTGTACTATATGAACATTACATGATACTTCATAGAACATCATATATACACTAAGCAAGCATCATATGTATACTTTAGCGTGAATATCACAAATTAAATCATAAACATCAAATATATACTGCATCGATATCACAAAATAAATTATAGTACATCACATGTATACTATGTGAACATTATGTAAAATTATATAGTAATTAATTAGAGTAATAAAATAAAAACATAAATAACATATCTAAATATATAGAATAATAAATAAATAATTGAAACATGTATCTCATGTCATATATCAAATGGAAAAAAAGAGAAAAATAAAACTAAAGCATACACATGATTAAAGTAAAAAAAAGTAAATAGAGTAAAATAAAAATAGAAAATAAACACTAATATGAAAAATCTACACGAAACATAAAAGAGAAAAAGATAAATAAATAGAAAAAAAAATAAAACATGAAAATAGATAATAAAAATAAAAAAAAATAGTTAATCAGGGGCAAAATAAAAATAAATAAAATAAATAAAAATATAGAAAGTGAAAAGAAGAATAAAAGGCCACATAATAGAAGAAAGAAGAAAACTAAAAAAATAAATCAATGAAAGAAAAAGAAAAAATACAAGAGGAAGTAAAAGGAAAATAAAAATTAAAAAGAAGAATAAAACAACATAGAGAAAAGGAAAAGAAAAAAAAGAAATAAAAAACAAGGAGAGAGAAAACAGAGACTTATCCAACGGAAAAGTCGAAAACACCTACTGCGTAGAGCTAAATGAGTTTATTCGGGTGTCAAACTGTCAACGGGGGGAAAAGGAAAGGACCAACCAGCGCCGGTCACGCGCTCTCGTGGGCCTCGTTCCCGTGGGCCGCCATCGCGTGAGAGCGCCGCCCATCGGATTAGATGTTTTCTTTTGCGTTGGCCCCTTCTGTGTGAGAGTGTGTGTGTGTGTGTGTGACCCATCCATGCTCCTAAACCACTCAGTTAGGAACCAGTGATAGATGCTAAAATCCACACTAAAACGTTGGTTTAAATTGGTCAAGATAAATTGTCTTGTACGATTCTCCATGAGTTTGATTTTGGCAATGCAATGGTACTCCGTTCACTTGTAATAGTTCAAACAAATATGAGCCATTGATTTGTTTTTAGATTTTTAAATTAATTACTCCCTCTGTCCCCGAAAAGCTTTAACATTTAGAGTTGTTTAATTCAAAATTTTCAAACTTTGATCAAACTTCTAAAAGAACGCTAAGATTTACGGTATCAAATTAGTACCATTAGATTTATCATATAATATATTTTCATTGTATACTCATTTTATGTCATAGATATGTATGTTCTTTTCTATAAAATTGGTTAAATTTAAAAAAGTTTGACTGGCACGGATTCTAGGAGTTAAAGTTTTTAGAAACAAAGAGAGTAATTAACTATAAAATGAAAGACAGAAATATGCCAAATCCCTTCATCGGGATTTTAGGAGTTAAAGCTTTCTTGTATGAATTTTCTGTTTGTATGGTTACGGCATTCAACTAGTAAATATATATGTATGATTTTATATTTCTAAATTTAACAAGTTAAAAATTATTTATGATTTATATTTTCATATGGCGGAGTACGTAGATGCACAGTGTGGGTGACGAGGGAGATCGTCTCGGCTATCCGCACTCACGATACTCTATATTTATCTTTTAAAAGGGCTGGTCATCAAGATTCTTTTCTCTATACTTAATTCTTCCGCACCCATACATCCTCTATATCATCCTCTATTCACTGTAGGGTCCACTTATCACTTTATCTAAATATATCTATGCGACATCTTGTTTTGAAGGATTTATTAAAACAAATTTAATGGTGCAATCGGAATTTAATTTGGGTTTTTGGTTTGTGAGTTATAATATTTTTTTGCTAGTTGGAATGATGGGGCCCGCTGCTACATGTTCAACTCTCTCTCCTCTCTCTCCTATTCGGCCGTCCGCTACTCTGCTGCTGTTGCGCTGCTGTTGCCGGATGTCTGTTCCATGGCGTATGCGATACGGGGTCCACTGCAGGCAATCCTTCCGGCATGTGCTACCCCAGGACCATATACCGTCAAACGCTGCAGACAGCCTCAAAGCCAACATGTACAGTGTGGCGCAAAGGCCACCGCTGAGCGCTTGGCTCTCACGATGTTCTCCAGCGGTTGTGTGCGTTTTTAGATCAATTAGTTTAGTTTCCGCCTTATTCTCTTGGAGGAGAGAGAGTGAAATTTGTAACTGTAGCACTTTCGTTTGTATTTGGTAAATATTGTCCAATCGTGGCCCAACTAGGTTCAAAAGATTCGTCTCGTGATTTACAACCAAACTGTGCAATTAGTTATTTTTTTACTTACATTTAATGCTCCATATATGCGGGTAAAAACTTGATGTGATGGAGAGAGAGTGGAAAAAGTTGCAAAGAGAACAAGGGCTTCATAATGTTTAGAAGGAAGTTAAATCGTACAAAGAAAATCCTGAGACGGGCCAAAAGGTTATAGTGGACAGTAGAAAATGAGGGAAATAGGTGTAGATTATAATTTTTGTTCAGGTTACTAAGAAGTGTTACATGATTGAGAGCTCTGTTTCGATGAGAATTAGAACACAAACTAAATATCCAAGATATATCAAAAAGTCTTATATATATGTCATATAAAATAGGAGGACGGTAGACCAAGCGGGCATAGAATTTCATTCAATAATCAATGTTAGAGATTGACGATGAGATGAGCTCAAATTTTGGCTCATTTAGATTTACATAGATTTTGTTAAACTCTTTTTTATCCGAGTATGAGGGAGCAATATATAAGCTTGAGAAGGCAGGGGCTTTTGAGAAGTTGAGTTGGTTGAACAGTACGAAACAACATTTGTATGAATGTGTGTGAACAGTACTAAACAGTGCTAGGTGGGTTTATTATCTTGTCCATTTGTTTATCGTTAACTCCAACAAGTGACGATATCGCTACCCAAACCTATTTTACGACGTGCACAATGCTTTTGTCAACCAAAAAAACGTCTTCCAACAAATGATCCATATGGAGGACCCATTTTACCTCCCCACCAAATGGAGACGCAAAAAAACGTCTCTCTAAATGACGACGCAAATGTTGAAGAGGAGCGAAAGGAATGCAGGAGCCAGCAGGGTATGGGAGGGAGGCAGCGGGACGACAACCGCAAGGCGAGGAGGAAGGTGGGCGTGCGGGAGAACGAGGATGGCGAGGCGGGCCTGACGACGGCAAGGCTGGTGGCGGTGCTCGGCTAAGATCCCTGGGGTGGGAGACGGCGGGCCCCGCCAAGGCCGCCTCCACAACCGCCACAACCCGAGGCCCGGATCCCGCTTGAGGAGGAGGCGCGGCCAAGACGCCGCCGGATTTGGCCCCCAAGCACCTTCTGCACCTGTCGCGACATAGAGGCGGCGGCCAGGTCCCATGTGTCGCGCCGATCGAGAAGAGGCCACCATCCGGGACCCTCGCCGGACCTAGCCATCGCGGCGCGAATCAGGCCTCTTCGCAGGCTGACCTCGCCGTCGTCAATGTTGCTCAAGATATGGAGCGTTTGGGTCTTCTCTGTTGGTGAGGACAAGATATGGATGTCTTACGCATTTACTATGCATGATCTAAAATAAGAAATGAGTCTTCCTTCAGTTCAGGTGTTTGTTGTTGGAGTCGGTCTACTCGGACAGCCCGACGGCTCCACGGTTCGTTGCCTCGAGAACCCGGGGCGGCCAAAGGTTCCCGGCTCCGCTGTCGCTTTCGTGGCCTGTAACACCCCTGGTGTTACGTTAACCTAAACCCCACCATGTCATCATTTTATGCATTAAGCATCATGTTTATTAATTCATTAATCACCAAGCATCAAGTGCATTAACGCATGTCATGGTGTTAATGATCCTTGCACAAGTGATGTTTTGTCTTGTATGTTAAGAGTGTTTTGAGATGTTGATCATGATTGATGCTCACTAGTATAGCTTGCAATGAATGCCAATTAGAATAGTGTGGAAAAAGCAATTAAATTTCACTTACATGCTTTATCAAGTTTATAAAAGTGATTAAACTAAAAGCAACCTTGGAGTGATTAAGTGTTTGGCTAACTATGTTTAACATCTTAAACATGTTTTACAAGTCAAACAATGTAAAAGAAAGAATCAAATTTGAATTTGGAATTCAAATCCCCAAAACCCTAATCCAGTGGTTAAGTGTGGAATTTGAATTTCAAGTTCACTTTTGAGGAGCTAACCATAATTAATTTTGTTAATAAAAGTTGCCAAACTTTGGCACCATTTCAAAGTATGAATTTTGTACTTTGAAAGTATGCCATTGGTTGGGTTTGAAAAGTGCAACAACATCATTAATTAATTGCCCAATGTTTGAATTTGCAATTCCTTTTCAAAACCCTAAAAATTTCAAAAGCTTTTACCCCTTTCTCAATTTCATCTCAAAATATTCAAAATTTGGGAAAACTCCAAAAATACAGTTTGTGCATCTCTTTGAGCTCTATAAGTTTGGTAAATAAAGTTTTTCAAATTTTTGAATAGAATTTGAAGTAATTTCAAAAGTTCTTTAAATTGGGAATTGTCCCCTTTTGATTTTTAAATTCCAATTCAAAAATTATTCAGTTTCATGAAAAACTCTCTTAATGAAAGTTGTAGATATTGAAAAAGGGAACAACTTTTATTTTTGGATATTTTCATCTTTTATTCAAAATTTGAAAGTAATTTTAAATCCCCAAAAAGTAGGGTTTTTGCCCCTTTTCAAATTCAAATTGCAGTTTCAAAAATATTTGAAATTTTACAAAACTTGTTTAATAAAAGTTGTAGAGCTCATTATTTGGCACAACTTCTATTTTGGAAACTTTTCAAGTTGTTACATGATTTTGAAAGTAATTTGAGAAAAAAATGAGAAAAAGGGAGGGGGAGCTACAGATTCTTGGGCCTATCCCTCATCGCCATCGGGCCGCTTTTGCGGGCGTGCGGCGCCCATGCCCGGCCATCCCGCGCGTGTTGCCACACCGTGAGCAGCTCCAGCACCTTCGCCTGTGAGCTGTCTACCTTCACGAAGAGTCGTTGCACTTTCATATCCACCCCGACGTCGGCAAACTCACCTTCTCTTCCCTCTGCCCCGCCGCCGTGCTCGTCTCCCCACCGGCAAATTGGCGCTCCTCTCCAAATTCATGCACAAGCTCTTGCTTACTGTTTCGCTACTCCCTTCCGCAGAGCCCTCTATCGCCTTCTCCCGCTACCGGAGTCGACCACGCGACCCGTTTCTTCCTCGGAGCCGGCCGCCGGCCGCCACCGAGTCCGTTCACCGTGTCGGGCCGCCAGGCGTCTCAGAGCTAAGCCGATCCCAGGGTTCCAGCTTCGCCCTGAGATGCTGGTCACCGTCGGCCCGCCGGTTAGGTCTCTACTGGACCATGCACGTCGGAACGAGACCTTGCCGTTGGTGTTTGCCGTCGATTCTCCACCGCCGAGCTCCGCTCCCACCGCAGCCAACTCTCTCCAACTTCCCTCCGGCCAAACCAACCTCACCACTCGATTCGCCTAGTCTCAGTGAAGTCCACCGACCCATCCGTTTCACCGCTACCGCCTCCATCGCGTCGGAACAGCGTCGCGCCGCCGCGACGCCGTGCTCTTCGCCGTCGAGCCGCCATAGTCGCCGTAGCGGGCTCCCCAAATCGAAATTCGCTTGCCCGGCCCTCTGGTGAAGTTCGCAAGTCGCGGGGGATCACGGTGGTGACTCTTCCCCGACGTCGGCGACCTCACCGGAGGTGAGCAGTGCGGCTGAGCCGCCATTGCCGCCGCTTCTCCCTTTCTGGCCATCAATCGAGGTTGCGTTTGTGCTCGTTACGTTCGCCAGGGTGTGGAGAAGACGTGGGTGCCACTCGTGTCACCGCTGGTATAGCCGCCGGCGAGCTGGCCGGCCGGCAGCCGCCGTGCCCTCTGTTTTGGCGAAGGAGAAGAAGGAGTTGAGGCCGGGCCCGTCTGTCAGTGGGAGAAAGAGGAGGAGTAAGAGGCTGACGCGTGGGGACCGTTGTCAGTGAGAGAGAAGGGGAGGTAACCGGCACGCGCGCGGAGCTGGGCCATGTTGGGCCGTGCTGGCCGATTGGGCCGCATGAAGGCCCGCGGAAGGAGGTTTTCGTTTTTCTTTTTTTTTTTTTAAATGCTGATCTTCATAATTTTATAATTAAATAATTTGGGCAAATAAAAATATGATAAAAATATATGTGCGATCCCCAGGATGTGTAGTTTCATAGAAAAATATTTGCAGCCTGTTATTTGCTTTTGTCGTGTTTAATAATTGCATGCTTTAATTAGGAAATGTTTAGTGTTTGATTTTTGTAGAGCAAAATATTAGTCCAAAAATCATGAAACTTTAGGGTTAAGTTGTTGGTGCTAAAATGAACCTCCGCTGAAAATTTGGTACTGTTTGGAATAAGTTTACTTTTACAATTAATTTCTACCTTGTTTAATGACCCTAAAATGGATTTATAAGACCTTTAATTATTTAATTAGTTTTCTAATTAATTGTTGGGTGATTTGTGGTATTGTTTGAAGCCCATGAATCAACAACCACCTCTGGTTCATGGCATGCTCATGTGTAGATTAGCAATAGGGTTGCTCACATGTATAGTAATAGTTAGTTAAGTAGTAAATTTGATTAGCGGCTTTCAACAATCAGAAAAAATGATTAATAACCTTAGAAGTTCTTAATCACTATTTGGGTTGATTGATTTTGGGATTGAGTGATGACCCTAGGTCATTAACCCTAATGACCTTCGGCAATTTACACTGATTGCGTTGTATTATCCGATGTCGTCATAGTTGCTACCTGTGATCTCTTGATATAACTTTACCGTGAAGGAAAGTTGTACTCAAGTTAATGAAGAGTTAAGTTGTTTCATCCATGTTGCCTTGCATCATGCATCATGTCATGCGTTTCATCATATTTAGAAATGCATGTGTAGAGGCATTCCAACGATAAGCATGCTTGGTGAATAATTAAATCTGTTGCATCATGAAGGAAAGTTGTACTCAACTTTCTTTAGATTGTATGCTTTGCATCCTGCATTATCCACCATGTCGAAGCGTGGCATTTAAACATACATCATTTTATTACGTATAGTACGTGAGAGCGAAGGATCGCGATGATCAAGTTCGGAGAAGGTGTTTCCGTAAGAAGATGCCCGTAGGTGTTAATGCCATCCGACCTGCGTGATCCCCTTAAGGATCCTAACCTTCTCTGCAACGCAGGCAAGCCCCGGATGCATTTAAACCCTGCCTTAAATTTCGAAAGTCTTTATGATTTTATGTGGATGATATAATGCATTACGTGTAGGAGTTGTGTGATATCCTAATTGATGCATTTACCGTACCTTGTGATACTATCCTGGATACCTGTTTTGATTTCGAAAATGTTTAGTACATGCTTAGTCCTGCTACTAGTATAGGCCTTTGTGAAATGTTTTAAAAGTTGATAACAATATCATCTCCGAGAAAGTATTCAAAACTTGATGTTGCTTGTTGCCTATCCTTCACCTTGGCCGGGTCATGGGTACGCACAAGAACATGATGAGTAAATCGAGACGCCGGTGGAGTGACTTGCATCAGGATGGGCTAGTGCCCTGGTGTAGTGTCGTCCACTTGTGTCGGTTAAAGACTATTCGTTGTGGTGATGCTGTGGTCAAGAGGGTTATTGGATAGTACTAGTCGCATGCTAATGGCGGTAAACTCCCTTGTATGATCCATGCGAGAACGGACAACCGGGACGGGAAGTAGCGTGTACCCACACTACGAGCGCACCGTCGACGGTCAAACTGACGGCGTAGGGAGATGGTGTACTGTACTCTCGTGGCTAGGACCCGTTCTATTAGGGAGAAATGCAAGCGTGAGTTGATGTATGTAAGATGTTCGGTCCTGCATACATCGTGTGGCTAGGAAGCTGTTAGTGCATTCGCCCCCGGTGTGGGTTTTGGATAATTAATGACAATCAAATTAGCGACTAACATGTTCATCAAGTGATATCCACAGGTGTTAGTCCAATGGTGTATTTAAACGAAAGAATTCGGTGAATGATAGCACCCTAAATTTTATGGACAAACGGCGATTCGGCTCAAGTGATTCACTCACATTCTATTTTGATTTGAGTCGTAGGATATGCCGTACTATCAAGAGGGATACAAAATTAACTAGCTAGATGGGGAACAAAAGTGCTCATGTCGATGCTTTAGTGTAGTTTGAGAGACACCGGTTCACTCGCGATCGTAGAAGGTTTGTGTTATTTCTGCGGGTTTGACCGGAAGTCCTGTCTCCCAATGGAAGCTTCGGCTGGGGCCGGAAGCCCCGGTCAGCGACCGGAAGCCCTTCCTCGCGCGATGGCTGCTGGGCTTTTGGCCTAGCGGAAGTTCCGGCCCCCCGACCGGAAGTTCCGCCTCAGACGGAGGCTCCGGTCAGAGACCGGAAGCGATTCCTGCAACGCGACGCCTGCACCAGCTGCCCTGACCGGAAGTTCCGGTCAGTGACCGGAAGTTCCGGTCAGCCCGAGTCTCGCCAGATCTCAGCCAACGACCACTGAACTTCCGGTGGGGCTCCACCGTAAACTCCGGTAGGCCTTCGGAGGCCGAAGTATATATACTTTTGAGCTCCGTTTCTAACCGTTACGCCAGGCATCACATTGATTTACTGTTCACACATCCTCTCCCAAGCTTTGACTCACCCACTCTTTCTCTCCCCTTGCTTCCAAGCTTCAATCTTCGATTGTTTGAGCTAGGGACGTGAGATTTGAGAGCGGGAGCATCGACCTTCGACTTGAGCACTTGGGTTCCTCGTCTTGCCGGTTGGTTTTGTGTTTATTACTCTTGGGTTCTTGGAACCCTAGCCGGCTAGGCGTTCTTCGTGGTTGCCCGTGTTGATTTACTTGTGAGGGCACCCCAAGCGTTGTATTACCCTTCATCTTAGTGGATATCTCAAGTCTTCCTTTGTGGTTGCTTGAGGGAGGTGACCTAAGTGGTCGGGCCTTAGTGGCCACCTCAACAACGAGGATGTAGGCACTCCTTTGTGGGGAAAGCCGAACCTCGGGATAAATCTTGTGTCCCCCGTGCTTGTGGTGGTGGTAGCTTCGACTACCCTTGTTATTGTGTTCTTTGTTCTATCTATTGCATATTTTATTATAGAAAGAAGAACTCGTTCCAAGAGGTGCTTCCCAAGGGTGTGGTAATTTGTATAGTTGAAATCACAACTCATTTACTCTGATTACCTAGCTTTAGGACACCCGAAGTTCTAGTTGGTTTGTAATAGAAGTCTCGGTCTAGCACCGGAACTTCTACTCCAAACCACCGGAACTTCCGGTGAGCATTTAACTTCCGCAATTTGAGTTTGTGAATTTCAGGAATCGAAAAGACGCCTATTCACCCCCCCTCTAGGCCAATTAGGTCCTTTCAATTGGTATCAGAGCATTGGTCCCTTGGATTGACGCTTCACCGCGTGAGGTGTTATATTGGTCAAGATGGATGCGGACACAATGAAGACACTAGTTGAGCAAATCACCGCTCAACTCGCCGAGAAGCTCCAAGTGCAAAAAAAAGAGCAATTAGACAAGATGCAAGAGCAACTTGACAAGATGAGGGAAGTACTAGACAAGAAAAGTGCCGAGTCAACAAATGAGGATGGTGACAAGACACCAAAAGCATATGCAAGAACCGGTTACGACTATGGGTCATCAAGCAAGGGAACCAATCCAAACATGCCAATAGTCAACCCCCGGCAAGCCACCTCAATTTGATGGAGTGAGATATGTTGATTGGGCACATAGGATGAAGTTGCATCTTATTGCCGCAAGGTGTTGGGAAGTAGTTGAAGTTGGTGTGGATGTCCCTAAAGATCCTAGTGAGTGGACACCGGAAGATGCCGCGGACTTCCAACTCAATGCAACGGCAAAATGACCTTGATCTTGCAATGTCTATCTCCACAAGAAAACAACAAGGTCAATGGAATGGTTAGTGCCAAGCAAATTTAGGAGACATTGAGAGTATCATTTGAAGGAGATAAGAGTGTAAGAGTGGGAAACATTGAGCTTCTACAAGGAAAGATTGAAAACTTCTTCACATTGGAAGGAGAGACCACTCAAGAAATGTACGATAGATTCATGACCTTGGTAAATAGAATTAGAGCACTTGGAGACACAAGGTGGGATGACCATGCAGCCGCAAGGAAGATTTGTAGAGTTTACAGAGAAAAAGAACAAAGATGCTTGCTTCTTTCATTATGAAGAAGGACAACTATAGCACAATGACACCACAAGAAATGCTTGCCAAGCTATTGCATCATGAAGTGCTAGATGATGAAGCCAAAGAAGCAGTGAGACATAGAAAGAGTATTGCTCTCAAGGCATCACAAGATGAAGACACAAATCATAGCAACAAGAGGCGTTGTGAGCGTGAAGATAGCAGTGATGATGATGATCTTGATGATGAGCAAGCATTACTAGTAAGGAACTTCAAGAAGTTTCTTAGAATGAAGAAAGACAAGATGAGAAGAAGTGGTGGAAGCAAGCCTTTTAAGAAGAGATTTTGCTATGAGTGTGGAGACATTGATCATTTTGTTGTGGATTGCCCAAACAAAGGCAAGAGGTCTAGATTCAACAAGCAAGGTGATAAGAAGTACAAGGACAAGAAGAGAGGTGAAGCACACATGGGTCAAGAGTGGCAATCGGATGATGATAGTGAAGATGACAATGGCAATGAGAAGAAAAGCGTGGCTGCAATTGCTATACAAGAGGCATCTTCTTCTTCAACGCTCATCACCGACAATGCTTCATCGACGTCTCTCTTCACCAACATCTCTTCATCACCTTCGCTCTTCGCCAACCTCACCGACAACGACTATCACACTCCTACTTGTCTCATGGCAAAAGGAGATAAGGTGCCTCCTAACTCTCCTACTCATACATCTAGTGAATGTGATAGTGATGATGAGAATGATGAGAACTATGCTAGCAAAATCATTAAGAAATATGGTAAAAAGGTAGCAACTAAAATCTTGAAGCTAATGTACACCATAGAAGAGCGTGAGTCATGCATTGAGTCGCAAGGGGAATTGCTCCTAGAGGAAAGGGAGAAGACCCAAGGACTTGAGGCATCTCTCACCATGGAAAAGGGAAAGGTTGAGAAGTTGAGCGTGGAGTTGTCCATGGTCAAGGATTCATATGAATGCTTGACCAAGGAACACTCTTCACTCAATGACTCTTTAGCTCCTCTAAAGCATGATCTTAGTTTGGCTCAAGAAAGCTTCGCAAGCTTAAAAGAGAAATATGATACTCTTGAGCTAAACTATGAAACTCTTTGGAGAAGCACCTCTACCGCCTCTAAAGAAACTAAAGCTTCAACTAGCAAGGGCTGTGAAAGATGCTTTAATGTTGATATAAATGCTTGTGCAACTAACCTTGTTGAGCTAGAGAAGAAAGACAAGGAGATTCAAAGGTTGAACTCTATTGTCAAAGTTGGTTGCAAGTGCAAAAGAAAAGCAACAAGCAAATGTGTACAAGGCATCAAGACACCCCATGATCAAGGATGGCATTGGCTATAATAGGTATGATGGTAAGGCCAATGGGAGGAACATGGTCAATGGAGTAGCTTGTGTGAAGTTCAACAAGAGTGTGCCACTTGTTGATCTTATCAACAAAGTGAACAATGCTAGCACACCTACAAGCACACAAGCAAACAACAAGAAGAGCAACAAGAACAAGCAAGTAGAGGTGCCCAAGCAACAAGTGCCCATCTCACGGAGCCACATTTGTGATTATATGTGTTGTTGGGATAAGGATGGCAAGATTGTGGTGAAGTATGTGGGTGCACTCAAGAAGAGGCAAATCTTGAGGAGTGTTTGGGTGCCCAAGCCTTTTGTGACTAACCCCTAGGTTCCATCTCGGGACCTAAAACAAAGGCTTGAACTTGTTTTGCAGGAATATTCCTCCGTGGATCAAGTTGGGTGCTCGATAGTGGATGCACAAATCATATGACCGGAGAGAAGAATATGTTCACCTCCTTTCAGCCAAATCAAACTTCATGTGAAAGGATTGTCTTTGGTGACAATAGCAAAGGAGATATCCTTGGTTTGGGTAAAATTGCTATCTCAAATGATAATTCTATTTCTAATGTTCTACTTGTGGATTCGTTGGGATACAATTTGTTGTCCGTCTCTCACAACTTTGTGAGATGGGATACAATTGTCTCTTTTTACGGATAAGGGTGTGGAAGTCTCTAGGAGGGCGGATTCCTCTATTGCTTTTACGGGTCAACTAAAGGGCAAGCTTTTTATCTAGTTGATTTTGCAACTAGTAAAGTGGGGTCCGAGACTTGTTTAGTGGCAAAATCTAGCATGGGCTGGTTATGGCATCGCCGACTAGCTCATGTTGGCATGAGGAACTTGGCCGACCTTTAAAGAGGTGGACACATCCTTGGACTAACAAATGTTTCTTTTGAGAAAGATAGGATTTGCAAAGTGCATGTCAAGCCGAAAAACAAGTTGGAGCTAAACATCCCGTCAAGAACATAGTGACAACTACAAGACCACTTGAGCTGCTCCACATGGACTTATTCGGACCCAATGCTTACATAAGCATTGGAGGTAACAAATATGGTTTTGTAATTGTTGATGATTATTCTCGTTTCACTTGGGTATTCTTTTTTGAGAGATAAAGGTGAAACCCAAGGGATCTTCAAGAAGTTTGCAAGGAGAGCTCAAAATGAGTTTGATGTGAAGATCAAGAAAGTGAGAAGTGACGACGGGACGGAGTTTAGGAACACCAACATTGAAGAATACCTTGATGATGAAGGCATCAAGCATGAGTTCTCGGTTCCATACACTCCGCAACAAAATGGTGTTGTGGACGGGAAGAACCGAACACTCATTGAAGCCGCAAGAGCAATGTTAGATGAGTACAAGACCCCGGAGAAAGACTTTTTGGGCGGAGGCCGTGAATACGGCATGTCATGCTATCAACCGCCTATACCTTCACAAGATAAGGAAGAAGACCGCCTACGAACTACTCACCGGTAACAAACCTAAGGTGGATTCCTTTAGAGTTTTTAGATGCAAGTGTTTCATACTTAATAAGAAATCCAAAAGCTCTAAGTTTGCACCTAAGGTTGATGAAGGGTTCTTACTTGGTTATGGTACTAACGAACATGGATACCGTGTTTTCAATAAGACCTCCAAATAAATTGAAATTGCGGTAGACGTGACTTTTGATGAAAGCGGCGGCTCTCAAAAGGAGCAAGTCAATGCTGAAATTGTAGGTAAAGAAGAACCATCTCATCAAGTGATAAAGAAGCTTGCAACCGGTGAGGTAAAGCCCGTTGAAGAAGATGATGATGAATCTCTGCAAATCAATCATGATCCTAGCTTACATCATGGGTCAAGCAATGCCCATGACAACACACCCACTTCAAGAAGGGATCATGGCTCAAGAACATATGCAAATAAAGATCCAACGCAAGTGGAAGAAGATAACCAAGGAAACATTCAAGATAATCAAATCATTGATTCTCCAATACACCAAGAAAATGATAGTGATGATGATGGCCCAATCCAAAGAAGAAGTCAAGTACCCCATCCAAGAGTGCATCATACTATTCAACGGGATCACCCCGTTGACAACATTCTTGGGAGTATTCAAAGAGGAGTCACTACAAGATCAAGATTGGCAACCTTTTGTGAGCACTTCTCTTTCGTGTCCCCAATAGAGCCCAAGAAAGTTGAAGAAGCACTTGAAGATGAAGATTGGATAATGGCAATGCAAGAGGAGTTGAACAACTTCACTCGAATGAAGTCCGGTCCTTGGTGAAAAGACCCAAGCAAAATGTGATTGGAACCAAATGGGTCTTTCGCAACAAACAAGATGAGCATGGCGTGGTCACAAGAAACAAGGCACGGTTGGTGGCTCAAGGATTCACTCAAGTGGAAGGATTGGATTTTGGAGAGACATATGCACCGGTGGCAAGGCTAGAATCGATTCGGATCTTGCTAGCTTTCGCAGTTCATCATGACTTCAAGTTGTATCAAATGGATGTGAAGAGTGCATTCCTCAACGGCTGTGGCAGAACCTTCTAAATTATATGGCCCACAAGCACTGACCTTGTCCTTAAGACCTCAGTCAACCATGCTTATACACCATATAACCTAGAATGTTCCGTCGGGTGGATCCCCGATAAACCACAAACACTCCAGGGATCGATACTTACGTATACATCACAAGATTACAACAAATTTCATACAAAATACCGTAGTAGCGGAAGACTTACAATAACTTAATTTACAAACATTTTGTAAAACTTATACAAACCGAGTAATATTACAAACAAATGGAAGTATCATTATATAACTTTATTACACTCACTCAACAAAAGGTGCCCCGCCTGAGGGCCACTCAATTCACTCTTCCTCGGACATTTCTTCAACAACCGTCATGCAAAGAAGGGCCGTAGCACGCTTGCCCATGCGGTTCACCCGCAACGGGGTTGAACAAACCCCGAGTACAAAAAAGTACTCCGCAAGACTTACCCGACCAAAATTGGGGAGAAGACTCGTGAATGCCGGGCTAATAGGAATCAAGGTGAGGCTTTAGCAAGATCAAAAGACTCTTTTTGCTAAAAAGACTAAGCCAGTCCTTAATGTATCAATCACTTGTCAAACATATACCGAATTCAAAACTTTCCATACTCAACTTCCATTATTACTACGATGCTGGTGCGAGGATCACGGCTCCCATATCGTGGAGCACACGACGATTCGAATCGCTTTATATACCCAGCTGGGGCTTCCTAGCCGCACGATGTATGCAGGACCAACATCTTACATACATCAACTCACGCCCGGATTTCTCCCTACCGAACGGAGGTACAAGACACCACCTCACTACGGCCGCTCGGTCACTTCGGGCGGTGCGCATCGTAGAATGGGCACACGCTACTTGTCCGTTCTAGTAAAAGATAGTCCAAGTGGAGTTTACCGCCATTAGCATGCGACTAGTACTATCCAATAACCTCATGATCCAAGGGCCAAGCAACGAACGGTGCTTAACCGACACAAGTGGACGACACTACACCAGGGCAGTAGCCCCTCCTGATGCAAGTCACTCCACCGGCGTCTCAATTTACTCATCATCATGTTCTTGCGCGTACCCTTGACCCGGCCAAGGTGAGAGGTAGGCGACAAGCAACATCAGGTTTTCATAAATTCCCATTAGGGATCTTTGTGATCACACCTTTGTAAACAGTTTATTAAAACCCTACACTAGTAGCAAGACTAAGCGCATACTAAGCATTTCGAAATCAAAACAGGTATTCAGGATAATATATCAAGGTATGGTAAATGCATCAAGTAGGGTAACACACAACTCCTACACCTAATGCAAGATCATCACATGAAATCATAAAAAAACTTTCGAAATACACTCCAGGGGTTTAAATGCATCCGGGCTTGCCTTGGGGCTCGACGAAGTGAAGTTCAGATACCCAATCACCAGGAGTAGATTCAACCTCTTCGGGAACAGGAGACGGCTCGACCCCCTCCTCAGATTCGACAGCTACACGACATAGATGCATGATTATAATGCAGTAAATGAATGATCATGCGATAGCGATGCATCAAACGTTAACCTATCTTGAGTACAACTTTCCTTCACGGTAACCTCACTCTAGGAAGGTATAACTAGCGTCGACGACGACGGAAAAGCGATACGCAATCAACATGAAATGCCGAAGGTCATTAGGGGTTAATGACCTAGGGTCATCACTCAATCCCAAAATCAAGCAACCCTGATGGTGATTAGAGGTGATTACTAATTTATTGACCATTTTTACAGTCGTTGAAAGCCACTAATTAACTTGCTAAATGGAAGATTAATTAAACCCTAATTAATCAAAGAATTAACTAATTAAACATTAATTAAAAAGGGATTAATTAAGCTTAATACAAAACTTAATCAAAACTTAACCAAACTTCATAATTAAGATCATCATACTCTAATTAGCATACCAAACAAATTTCATGATTTTTGGAGTTATATTTTAATTACTAAAAATCATGGAAGTTGCATTTATTAATTAAAGGAACAAATTTTACCATCAACAAAAGTTACTGAAAAACAGAGGTTAGCATTTTTCATTGATAGAGCATATTATGGAGAGCACTCACATATTTTTATTACATTTTTATCTGCCCAAAATAAATTAACACAAAAAGATGAAATTCAGCTTTTGGAAATTAAATTAGAAAAAGAAAAGCATTTCATTCCTTCTTGGACCGCATTTGTGCCCAGATGGCCTGCTGCCCCACGCCCGCGTGCCGCGCCAAGCCGCGGCTCTCCCCCCTCTCTCTCGCCGACAGGCGGGCCAGGCTGTCGGCGCCTTCCTCTTCCTCTCCTCTCTCACGACGGGGCAACGGCGACGACGGCCGGCCAGTTCTCGCCGCCCGGCGATCTATCCGACGAAACCAGCTGCCCCATCACCTTCCCCTCCCGAACCGCACCTAACGAGCTACTATACCACCATAGCCGACCGCCGAACGCTGCTTCACCGAGGGCACCGGCGGCTCACCGGCGGCGCATCTCACGGTGGCCGGCTCACCGGGCCTCCTCCGACGAAACCAAGCACGGCAAACGATCCAACATCACAACACGAACTCAACGTGCTACGAAAACGACCCCGAGCTGCTTTGATCACGGAGTGGGAGCTCACCGTGGGGTGGCGGCGATGGTTGATCGGAGAAGAAGAAGAAGACGGCGCGCCGAGCAAATCCGAGGGTCTCACGGCTCTACCGGTGACTCAAAGTGTGCGCAGGAGCAAGGCGGAGGTGGCTGCAAGCTATGGGAGGCAGTGAGTGAGTGTGGTGCGCGAATTTCGCAGCTGGAGGTGACGGCGGCCGACGGTGAGGAAGAAAAGAAAAAGATGACGATGCCGGCGTCGAGGTATTTATAGGACAATAGGAAGCTCGACGAGGTGGCCAGCAGCTTCACGAAGGCGTGGAGGTGGATGGCGGCGCGTGAAATCCGCGGAAGGCGCGGGAGTGGCCACGGCGGCGACGGCCGACCGGCCGGCATGGCACCCCCCCTTGCATCTACTGTAGCAAAAATACCACCTATTTTTTTTTTTTTCAAAATTAATCCGAAAATTTGAACTGTTCACAAAAAATCTTCCAAAATATCAAGTGTGCAACTTTTCCAGCTCTACAACTTTGATTTAAAGAATTTGGGCAGAATCAAATTAGTTTTTGAATTTGAATTCCAAATTTGAAAAGGGACAAAATTCTAACTTTGGGGATTTCAAAATTACTTTCAAATTTTGAATAAAAGATGAAAATCTCCAAAAATAAAAGTTGTTCTATTTCTCAGGATCTACAACTTTCATTTAGGAAGTTTTTCATGAAACCCAATAATTTTTGAATTGTAGTTTAAAACTCAAAAAGGGACAATTTGAAATTCAAATTACTTTTGAAATTAATCCAAATTTTATTCAAAAACTTGAAAAACTTTGTATACCAAAGTTGTAGAGCTCAAAGAGATGCACAAACTGTATTTTGGAATTTTTCCCAAATTTTGAATATTTTGAGGTGAAATGATGAAGGGGGTAAAAGCACTTTCAAAATCTCCCTTTTTTTTGAAATGATTTTCAAATTGAATCTTTGGGCAAATAAATTATGATGATGTGGCACTTTTTAAACTCAACCAACAGTACACTTTCAAAGTACAAAGTTCATACTTTGAAACAGTGCTATTGGTTAGCAACTTTTATTTATAAAATTAATTATGGTTAGCTCACCAAAATTGAAAATGAAATTCGAATTCCAACACTTAACCACTAGGGTTAGGGTTTGGGATTCGGATTCCGAATTCAATTTTGGTTCTTGCTTTTGCATCATTTGCTTTTAGAAGACTTGTTTGGTGTAGGAGTCAGGGTTAGGCAAACACTTGCAAACACCAGGGTTGATTTTAGTTGATTGCTTTTATTGATAAAAGTAAACATGTGAGCAGGATTCAAATTATAAACGTAAGCACATGTAATACAAAGGAACTCAAACAACACCCTAGAATCGTAAACTCATTTTAATTGTTTGAATTAGGGTTTTCTAATCATGGATGCTCATGCAATGATGAAGATGACATGGCAGGTTTTGCTTAACGTAACACCGGGGTGTTACAACGGCCCCTATCCGAAGAAGTATATGTTGAGCAACCACCGGGTTTTAAAGATCCCAAGCATCCCGACTACGCCTACAAGCTCGACAAGGCGCCTATGGGTTGAAACAAGTCCCTAGAGCTTGGTATGATTGTCTCAAGGACTTCCTACTCAAACAAGGGTTTGAGATTGGGAAGGCCGATCCTACTTTATTTACTCGCAAAGTCAATAATGATATTTTTGTGTGCCAAATATATGTCGATGACATTATATTTGGTAGTACTAATGTAGCTTTTTGTGAGGAGTTTAGTAGGATCATGACTCAAAGGTTTGAAATGTCTATGATGGGAGAGTTGACGTACTTCCTGGATTTCAAATCAAGCAACTCAAGGAAGGCACGTTCATAAGTCAAACCAAGTACACCTCCGACATGTTGAAGAAGTTTGACATGGACAAAGCCAAACCCATCAAGACACCGATGCCGACAACCCGGACATCTCGACCTTGGAGGAGACAAAGAAAGCCGTAGATCAAAAGGTATATCGCTCCATGATTGATCCCTTCTTTACCTTTGTGCATCTAGGCCCGATATTATGCTTAGCGTGTGCATGTGTGCAAGATTTCAAGCCAATCCTAAAGAGTGTCATCTTGTGGTCTGTTAAGAGAATTTTTCGGTATTTAATACACACTCCTAATCTTGGCTTGTGGTATCCTAAGGGCTCCACTTTCGATTTGCTTGGGTATCCGATTCGACTACGCCGGTTGCAAAGTAGATCGAAAGAGTACCACTGACTTGCCAATTTATTGGTAGGTCTTTAGTGTCGTGGAGTTCTAAAAAGCAAAATAGTGTTGCCTTGTCAATCTATTGAAGCCGAGTATGTGGCGGCCGGCGCTTGTTGTGCCCAACTACTCGATGAAGCGGACTCGAAAGACTTTGGATGTGAGCTAACCAAGATTCCCCTTTTGTGTGACAATGAGAGTGCCATTAAGTTGGCAAATAACCCCTCAGTAAACCACTCTCGCACAAAGCACATAGACATCCCAATCACTTCCCCGAGAGACCACGGCCAAAGGAGATATCGCTTTTGCATCATGTGAGCACCGATTATCAACTAGGCGATATCTTCACAAAGCCCCTAGATGAGTCAAGATTTTGTGCTTTGAGGAGTGAACTAAATATCATTGATTCTCGTAACGTGGCTTGATATCTTGTGCATAATTGATTGATATAGAATTGGTCAAAAGATTGTGAAAAGTTGTGTGCAAATTTCAAAATCTATTTTCAACAACTCAAATGTGTCCATGGCTATGTATTGATTGAATGAAATCTGGACATATATGAGTTGGTTCGAGCATACCATGAAGTTCACCATGTAGTTAGTCGTTGATGGTCGTTTTTTCGGTCCACCGGAAGTTCCGGTCCCCTCGCACCGGAAGTTCCTGTACCAGAAGTCCCGCCAAAGACACCGGAAGCCCTTCGAGTACGCGACGCACCTTGGCAACTGTACCCACCGGAAGCTCCGGTTCCCCATCGGAACTTCCGGTCGATCGGGTTTGACCGCAGTAAAAGGGGGATCTCGGGTCGCTTTTCAAGTCAAAGACCTTACCTTTTCAACCCTATCTCACCCGAGCACTTTAGCGGCGGGGCGGCTCCATCTTCTTCTTCCCCCCGATCTCCTCCTCCTCCACTCCCTTCCAAATCCCTTTGGGGAGGAGCTTGCCCCGGCATTGGAGATCACTTTGGTGGAGTTGGTGGACGCCGGAGGTTTTGGCACGCGGATTTGACCCCTTCTCTCTCCAAGGAACAAGGTACCGGGATTTCCTCTCGATCTCCCAATGTACTTGGTTTTGGGTTGATTCCTTGCACGTGCTAGCAATTATTTGTATATACATGCCGTTGGAATGTCCTTCATGCAATGCACGTGGTCGATCTCTCGTGGAGCACGTGGTTCCTGCCGCACTAGGGTTCCACCGAAGTTCCGGTCCCCCGACCGAAGTTCCGATGGACCCTCGTGCGATGTGCACCCGTGGCTCTACTTGTCGATCCCTTTGTTGCATTCCACTATCATGTCTAAGACTTCCCCGTGCCGTGTTTTTTGTGTGTTGTGCAAAGCATGACTCGTCGCACCAATCCGGTCGCGGCGGCTCGTCCGGCGCCAAGCAGCCGTCTCTGTCCTCCGAGTATGGGTGATGGAGAGGAGGATCGTCCTCGTGGCAGTCGTGCCGCTCGCCGTGGTGGTTCTCGCACGGTCGTCTCGTCCGATGAAGATGAAGGTCCTATCAGTGTTCCCGATCGCACTCGCACTCGTGCATGTCCACCTCTTGCTCACCATGAGATGGTTAATGATACAGAGGCTGCTAGCCCGATTGAGGTGGAGGGTCGTGCTATTGTTCCGAATTTGTTCGGCGCCACCTATCACCATTGAGCAGCTACCATGAACCGGCTTCTTCCTCATCATGCATGTTTCGCCCCAAGCCTCGCTTGTTTGGTGACTCCCGCCGGAGTCAATCCCAGATGGCCGATCGACTACCGCAAGCAAGCAAGGGATGTCAAGAGGATGCGAAAGGAGAACCCTTTCAAATGGACAAAGTTTGAAGGTGTGGATCCTCGCTTTTGGTCACAGTTTCATAGTGATTATTATCACTATGTGTGCTTCAAGGCGGGGAAACGGGCACTACACTTCCCATTGTGCCGCACAAAGCTCCCACTCTCAAGTCCCTCGAAGAGCACAAGAACCGTGACATTGACAAGTTGATTGCAAAGCTAGAGGAGTGGCGCATCTTGGGTCTCATGAACTTCAAGCACAAGTGGAACAAATGAGATCATTCTTCGCTTTTGGGCCACTCTCTACATTGATGAGACAAACAAGGTACTTCACCGGATGACAGAAGGTTTACATTACCGTTGTGATTACCGCCGTTTTCTCGCCTTCTTGGGCTCACTAGTGAAGATAGGGATGCACCTAGCTTGTATGAGCACTATATGCGTGGTGTTGGTCGAGCGGATTTCGTTGAGGCCGGTCTTTATCATGATCCCGCTCAAGCTAATGGCATCACTCACAACTTGAAGACCTATTTTTATGTGCTCAACAACTTGATTCGTGCCACCATTGATCCCAAGATTGAGATGCCACCAAGTTGCAAAACCATGCTCCCGCTATTCTTGTGTGTTTTGGTCTTGACAAGAGGTTTAGTGTGACCGATCTCCTTTGGAGGAATATTGAGGATGTCTCGACCGATCCACACAAGTCTTTGCCATATGCACCTTATCTCATGTATGTGATTGAGCAAGTGGTTGGATTCTCATTCCACCATGATGTCATTCATAAGGCTTGGAAGGTGAAGAACATCCCGGCACCTACAGTGCAAGGGCAAGGCTCCTATGGATAGTGTTGGTGGTGCCGCCCCCGAGGATGAGGACTTGGGTGGTGCCGAGGCCGAGGAGGCTCCTCCCGTGGACCCTTCGCGTGGTGCTACAGCTGGTGGTGAGAGTAGCCGTGGCCGTGGGCGTGGTCGTGGTCGTGGTCGTGGTGATGCTACTCGCCATGCTCTTCAAATGGTTCTTCTCCTATTTCGCTACACTCGAAGAAGACCGATCGGCGTCTTCGCCGCCTTGAGGAGAAGGCCGATCTCACTCCCCGCATCTCCACTTCGAGATTTCCGGGACCCATATGCCGAGTTTGATGCTATGCATGGTGGGCATGAGTTTGATGCGTGTGATCGGCAGCCAGCCAGCCAGCCAGCAGCAGACCCCTCCTTCACCGCTTATGATCCCTCTTTTTTGGCGGTGGGCTTTCGTCGGTTACACCATGGAGGACACCGAGCCGGGCGCCTCTTATCGACTTCTTTGGTGCAGGTGATGACGCCACGAGGTCGTCTCTTTCTGGTGCTCCCGCTTTTGGTGGTGGCGATCCCGAGCCGGGTCCTTCCTCGACCCATGGCTTCTTTGGCGACGCGTAGTGCATGTTGCTTTGCCCCTTTTTGCTTTCTCGAAGCCTACCCTTTTTGGCATTTGATGCCAAAGGGGAGTGTTAGGCTTATTCATGATGTAAAAGGGGTAGTTAAAATTTCGGTCTCCCAGTAATAACTCTTATCTCGTGTGGTGAACTATGTGGTAGAACTTGAACTATTTGTGTGTGGTGGATGATTGTAGGTTAAAACTCTTTATGTTTATCATCATGTGATGTTTTTTATGTGATATTGTGATGGTGATTGTGGTCTTTAGAATGGTTATGTTGGTTAAGTCTTTTTCTTTCTACCATAACCATTCATATTCTTTCTCTTTACTCTTGTGATATATCTTGTCATATGCATCACGGTTTTATTGTCACACACACTCTTAGGCACCCCACGGATTGTAAAATTTAGGGGGAGCCTCTCTAGTGTATGTCATCTTGATTTCACTCAAGATGTTGAAAGTCAAATCCTATGCATACACCAAGGGGGAGCTTGTCTTAAATTTTAGAATTCAAAAGTACAAATTCTTTCTATCATATATAAGCCTAAGTTGGTTGTCATCAATTACCAAAAAGGGGGAGTTTGTTAGTGCATTCGCCCCCGGTGTGGGTTTTGGATAATTAATGACAATCAAATTAGCGACTAACATGTTTATCAAGTGATATCCACAGGTGTTAGTCCAATGGTGTATTTAAACGAAAGAATTCGGTGAATGATAGCACCCTAAATTTTATGGACAAACGGCGATTCGGCTCAAGTGATTCACTCACATTCTATTTTGATTTGAGTCGTAGGATATGCCGTACTATCAAGAGGGATACAAAATTAACTAGCTAGATGGGGAACAAAAGTGCTCATGTCGATGCTTTAGTGTAGTTTGAGAGACACCAGTTCACTCGCGCGATCGTAGAAGGTTTGTGTTATTTCGCAGGTTTGACCGAAGTCCCTGTCTCCCCAAATGGAACTTCCGCTGGGACCGGAAACCCCTGGTCAGCGACTGGAAGCCCTTCCTCGCGACGACGGCTTTGGGCTTTTGGCCTAGCGGAAGTTCCGGTCCCCGACCGAAAGTTCCGCCCAGACGGAGGCTCCGGTCCGAGACCGGAAGCGATTCCTAACGCGACGCCGCACCGGCCGCCCGACCAGGAAGTTCCGGTCAGTGACCGGAAGTTCCGGTCAGCCCGAGTCTCGCCAGATCTCAGCCAACGGTCAGATCCACCTTGACCGGAACTTCCGGTGGGGCTCCACCAGAACTTCCGGTAGGCCTTCGGAGGCCGAAGTATATATACTTTTGAGCTCCGTTTCTAACCGTTACGCCAGGCATCACATTGATTTACTGTTCACACATCCTCTCCCAAGCTTTGACTCACCCACTCTTTCTCTCCCCTTGCTTCCAAGCTTCAATCTTCGATTGTTTGAGCTAGGGACGTGAGATTTGAGAGCGGGGAGCATCGACCTTCGACTTGAGCACTTGGGTTCCTCGTCTTGCCGGTTGGTTTTGTGTTTATTACTCTTGGGTTCTTGGAACCCTAGCCGGCTAGGCGTTCTTCGTGGTTGCCCGTGTTGATTTACTTGTGAGGGCACCCCGAAGCGTTTGTATTACCCTTCATCTTAGTGGATATCTCAAGTCTTCCTTTGTGGTTGCTTGAGGGAGGTGACCTAAGTGGTCGGGCCTTAGTGGCCACCTCAACAACGAGGACGTAGGCACTCCTTTGTGGGGAAAGCCGAACCTCGGGATAAATCTTGTGTCCCCCGTGCTTGTTGTGGTGGTAGCTTTGACTACCCTTGTTATTGTGTTCTTTGTTCTATCTATTGCATATTTTATTGTAGAAAGAAGAACTCGTTCCAAGAGGTGCTTCCCAAGGGTGTGGTAATTTGTATAGTTGAAATCACAACTCATTTACTCTGATTACCTAGCTTTAGGACACCCGAAGTTCTAGTTGGTTTGTAATAGAAGTCTCGGTCTAGCACCGAACTTCTACTCCAAACCACCGGAACTTCCTCCGTGAGCATTTAACTTCCGCAATTTGAGTTTGTGAATTTCGGGAATCGAAAAGACGCCTATTCACCCCCCTCTAGGCCAATTAGGTCCTTTCAGAAGCCCCGGCTGGGTATATAAAGCGATTCGAATCGTCGTTACTCCACGATATGGGAGACTTGACCAAGCGTCAGCATCGTAGTAATGATGAATGTTGTTGAGACTGGAAAGTTTTGAAATTGTTACATGGATGATAAGTGTTTGTTATAGAGAGCAGGATAATCAAAATGAAAAGTAAGGATCAACTTTAGTTGCTTTTGGCAAATGTATCTTTGATTTTTGCTAAAGCCTTACCTTGATTCCTATTAGCCAGCATTTCTGAGTCTTCTCCCTATTTTTTTCGGCGTCAGGTAAGTCTTGAGTACCTTTTGTACTCGTGGTTCTTTGACCCCCCGCTGCAGTGTGCCGACGATTCTTTGCTAAGTTCGGTCATGCCGGTGGGCTTGGCGTGATCGAATATCTCCCACCTGAGGTGTTCTCCTGCAGGTGTTCTAAATCTCCTTCTTACTTCCGTAAACCCAGTTAAGTTTTGTTTAATTAAACTTTGATCAAACGTTAAATTTTTTTTTTTATAAATCTTCCGCTACTCTGTTGTATTTGAATAAAAACGGTTGTAATACTACAATATCTCTGTAAGAAGTCGATCCTGGAGGATCGTGGTGTCATCGGGGTTTCACCCGACAGAGCATTCTAAGTTATGTGGTACACAAGCATAGCCGACGACAGAGGCCTTGCGGGACAATGTCGATACTTTGTAGCCATATAATTTAGAAGGTTCTGCCACACGGCCACGGTTGACTAATCAATCCAGGCTCCCAGAAACAGGAGCCGAAGCGTGGAACAGCGGCGCCCCCCGCAAGCAAACAAGCAGCCGCCACATCCATCTCCGGGCCCTCGCCCCCGCGGAATGGCATCATCAGCGGCAGCACAGTCGACGCGGACGCTCGCTGGGACCCCACGCACGGATCTTAACCGGTGACGTCACCCGCACCGCGGGCCTCTAGGCTGGTGCCACCTGTCCACCGGATAAGGTCCGGACCGGGCTAGTCCCATCCCACAACAATCTTTGATTTGATCCATCCCTCACCTCCACCTCCGTCGAACCAGAGCTGAGCTCGCTCGCAGCAAGCCGCAAAGCCGCGACGGCAATCACTTGATTAAGCGGCGACCTGCGTCCCAGCATCAGTCAGTGCATCAGCAGCAGCATTCATCGCCCCTTGCCTCCCCTTCTCCATTCATTTGCCCTCCCTTGCTCACATCACCTGCCTGCCTATAAATCCAGAGGTCCGGCCGGAGTTTGACTCCGTCCCTGCTCCGGTCCAGTGGCCGGCCGCTTTCTTGCGTTGGTTCTCGGAGAGTCTGTCTGTCTATCTGAGGCTGGGAGTGTGAGCAAGCAGGAGGATCCATATCCATGGCGGCGGACAAGGAGAAGGAGAAGGCCTGCGCGGGGTACCAGCACGGGCCGCCATGGGTGTTCAAGGGCAGGCAAGCAAGGCCGCCGCAGCTCTCCTTTTTTTTTTTTCTGCCCTATTTGATTGATCGAGCCCGAGCCATTGGGTGCTCATGTTGTCTTGCTGCCGCCGCCTCTCCTCCTTCCTCCTGCTGCTGCAGCGCATTGTACCAGCTGCATTTGGTGAAGGCGTCGACGGCGCGCGCCTTCGTGCCGCGGGACCTCCGCCTGGTGGAGGCCTTCGGCTACACGCTCGGCGGCATGTTCCTGGCGCGCTACCACGACAGCCCCGCCGGCGAGTTCGACGAGGTACGTAGTACGCGCGCGCATCGGCGCGGCGCATGCTTGCCGCCGCCTCCTGGTGGCTGCTGCCCTGCCACCACCCGTCGTCTCCTCCTGAATCCCCCTTTTGCGCCTGCTGCAGCTCGTGGTGATCGCCGGCATTGTGTGGAACCCGCCGACCTCCTGCGCGTGAGTTCTTGGCCTTCGCTCCCCGGTTCATTGCATCTGCATCTGCACTGCATTGCACTGCATCTTCTGTGGCCTAGTTTAATCGCTTCCAGGCTTCTACGCCACTCACTTTCTCCTGCCTGATTGGGCCTCAACAGGAAAGAACAGGGCAACTTGCAATTATAGAATTCTCATGAATAAAAATAACGAAGCCTCGTGTGCGCCAGCGGCCACCCGGCCATAAACAAGCCCCTTATCCCCCATATGATTGTACTTGGCTGCACGGACTCTGCGGCCTTGCTTCCTCCAATTATTCATTCGAAGCGTTGTTTTGGTGGGCTGGGAGGGTGGCCGGCCGGGTGCGCTGCACTTGCTCCGCGTGGCCAACTTGCTCTTCGCAGCTCAGCTCAGCTGCAGCCGCCCGCGGTTTCCTCCATCTTAGTATGTGGGATGGAGTGGACAGGACAGAAGAATATATGCATGTGGTATGTACAGTTGCAACTTGCAAGCAGAGCTGCAGACGCAGATGAAATGCAGCAACTGAATGAACTCTGAAAGTCTTAATACTGTTTTTTTCCCACACTTGTTCTGGTGAAAGATTATCGATTGATGACTCTCTTTTTTTTTTTTTTTTTTTTTTTTTGGGGGATGTAGCGGTAGTACTATTGTTTCAGTAGCCCAGACCCTTGCACAGGACGACTTGCTTGACTGAACCTTTTCAGTTCTTGCGGGTTCTGATATAATGCACCTATTTATCAGGTGGGCTGCCAGGGTGCTGGTGAACAGCGTCGAAGCCTGCCGGCACGGCCGCAAGGTTACCATCGGAATTCCTTTCTGACCAGTTTGTTCTCCTACTGTTTCCTTCGCCTTAATTCGAGCCGTTCCAATTCTTGCAGGAGGTAGGACTACCAAGCCATGTTGCTACATTCTCAAAGGTACATACAAACCCCTTGCTACATTCAGAATATGAGAACATATGACTCTTGGTTAGGCTTAACCTGTCTGTCACATGAGATAGACTGAAGCTGCTTCACTTGGGGATAAACCGTTGGTCAAACCAAACAGCTTCCTTAACATGCTAGGGATTGGGTCGACAACCTCCAAACAAGGGAATGGCCGTGAGGTTGAGATTTCAGAGACCAAGGGCTCGTCTACTAGGCATTTGTGCAACATCAGCCTGCCACTTACCGGTAATTTCAGTCTTCTTATCCACTTGATTACCCATCGAAGCCACGTGGTACGGTTATACAGAAGTATTTGTTAGGCATAAAGTTGTACTTTTTTCCTCATCCTCGTGAGCTACATTTCCTGAACTTTTCAGTTACATTCTTGAACATGGAAAATTCATTATTTTTTTTACCAGAATTAGTAACCAGTAAGGCATCTTGGCTCATCAGAAACCATGTATATATTAGTCTGAATTTATTGCTTTGGATTATGTCACATCACTCTTACCTCACTCCATCCCTGACCATCAATGGATGTCAAATACTTGGCGTTTCCAATATGTCTTTCGGAATGTCATTTTCCTAACCTTATCCTTTTCACTCTAGTACTCACGAACCTTGGATTTGTTGATTCAATGCTTTATTTCACTTTCTAATCATGTGGAAGTGGCAGCAGGATCACATAAGAACCCCAAGTGGATGGGCCCAGCAATCAGAATGTCACTTCCAAGTTTCAGGTTAGGTAAAACAAACCGGATGGTCTAAATGATTTCTCAAAAGAAAGCTGCCTTGTTCCAAAATATGAAAATAAATATAAATAAAAAATCAAATGCTTCACGTAGCCATGTGCAGATTTCTAGAGAGAAAGCAAAAGAAAAAAAATCCTCTTGAAAATACATATTGTCTCTGAACAAATATGTCTCACTAGCTTTGCAAATTTCAGTGGGCAGACAGAGGACCATCCTGAGCTTCTCAAGTACTCCTGTCAAGTAGAATGCAGGTGATGGCATAAATAAAACTCTGTGAACGTCCTGAGATACACATTGATCGATGGTATTTTCAACACATTTGCCTTTCTAAGCAACTATTTCTTCCACAGGGTGCGCCCTGTAAAGCCTGCTAGGATTTGGAGTGCAAGAACTACAGAGCCACAGGAAAAATCTGACAGCAAGATCAACAGCTATGGGTCCAAAGTGATAGCTGACTTGGATGCGCAAAGCCAAAGCATTTCAGTCCTGTTATCCAGGCCCATTTTCGCTCTTGAGTTCAGCTCCCTGAGGATGCACGTTGACGCTCCCAAGATCGTTGTTCCACACTGCAAGAAGAAGAAAGTTGGATACTCGAGCACTTAAATCTGAAGAAGCTGTGCAATATATGGTTAAAAGAACCCCGGGAGTTTTGGGCACGTTTGACCCGGTAGCTTGATGAATTCATGCAGTTTCTGGTTGCTTTTACCACAACATATTCTTTTCTTTGTTATTTTTTTCTTGGCAATGTTTTTTCCCTTCTTTATAAGGAAACATGTCGATGTGCATAGTACTTGCTGAATTTAAAATCGGAAGTAGTTTGATTCCTGTTGCATATAATCGCAGTTACAGATTTGATGCATATTCTGCGTTCAAAACAGAATAAACTAAAGCAGGATGAAGATGAAAAGTCATTGAGCCGCTGGCACAATAAAAGATTGATCCCCCAAATTCTTTGTCAGTAAAGATGAACACTGCACATTGCAGGGTTCAGAAACAAAGAGAAGGTACTGTTGCCAGATCAACCCACAACTACAATATTAGTCACCCCTAAACAACAGCCTGTGTTAATTCCACAGTAACGCACAAAGACAACACAAAACAGAACATGCAACACATGACAAATTGACAGTCCTACAGGTAAATCCTGAGCCACCAGTGCTATGCTATCTCTAATCTCTGAACCAGTCATGGAGCTACGATGCTATCTATCATCATCATCATCATCAGATCAGTGATGATCAAACCACGCCAAGAAGCTATCAGTGTCATCAAACTCGGCGTAGATGGGAAGCAGCAGCTCTGGTTCCATGACGCTCAGAGGGATCGGAGACATGGGAGCGCAGACGATGCCCATGAGTCTCTCTCCAATCTGATCACCGGCCGGTGGTGGCGGCAGAGGCAGCGTCTTCTGTGGAGGCAGTCGGCTCACCAAGGCCGGCGGCTTCTGCTCGATCCCCACCACCGGTCCACTAACTGGGGCCGCCGCGATCGGTTCTTGGCCGGCGGCGGCGACCGGAACCGGCGTCGGGCCGGCCAGGACGGGCTTGACGGGGCTGGAGGACCGAGCCGTGGAGCTCTCCCCGCTGCTGTAGACAACAAGCCGCAGGCCCCGCGCCGGAACTGCGGCGTCGGACGAGGACGACGTGCTGCCAGCCCGGCAGGTCCGGCGGCCCCACGTGGCGGCGGTTCTCACCGCTGGGAGCTGCAGGTACTTCTTCTTGAGCGTGCTGTTCCAGTAGTTCTTGATGGCGAGGTCGGTCCTTCCGGGGGAGCTCTCGCTGGCGATGACGGACCAGCTGTTGGGTGAACACACCATGACACCAAGCCAAGAAATTTGCAGCATGTCAGTGACAGTTATCTAGTAAATAATCCATTGGAATGAAATCTCGGTGCAATAAATTAAAACAGCAGTTCAACTCATATGTATAATAATATGTTCAGTGAAATCATCAGTGAGTAAAAGAGAGAGACTTTTACCAGCTTCCCCTCTTGCGGTACATCTCGCAGATGATCCTCTCCTCGGCCGGCGTGAAATTGCCGTGCTTCAGCCCCGGGCGGAGGTAGTTCAGCCACCGGGAACGGCAGCTCCGCCCACACCGCTTCAGCCCTGTAGAGAGGAGCCATTGAAAAAACAAAAACTTTCGTTTCAGATAATGGAGTATCTGATCACTGAGGAGAGCTGTTTATTTTAGCTTATTAGGCATGCATTACAAGATCGTGTCAGATTACGAGTAAAATACGTTGAGGAGAGCATTGCAATTTGACAACGCGTGGGTGCTTGACCAAGCAGTGACAATGCTAGCAAACCAGATGACAATGCTAGCTGAAAGATGAATCAATGACGAGCAGTACACAAACCTAAACTGTCGGACAATGCCTGCCAACTCCGGCCGATGTTCCCATGCCTTCGAATGTGGTTTATTATCAAGTTGTCCTCCTCCTTTGACCACTTCCCCTTCTTGATCATCCTCACCGCCTTGTTTGTGTACTAAACTAAACACTTGTCTCCCAGAGGGGGGCACAGGAATTCAAGAGTACTACAGTATGACGCCCAATTTATAGGGAGTAATAGCCACGTACGGTAAAACACCTAATGCATGATAATCTCAATGGTTTACCGTGGAGGGGTAAATATCCCACACTACTCTTTCTTGTCGTTTTACCGGTTTGTCCTGTATTATATCCAACGATTCCTTTATTCTCAGAAAGGAGAAAAAGGAAGTGGTGAAATGAAAGGGAGGGTAAAAGGAAATTGAGATTTCACACCACATGATGAGGTTGCAGAGTAACAGAGGTAAAGGGAGGAAGTGAAAAAGAAAAAGGAATATCATTCTGATGTTACGTTTTTGTTAGAATTAGAGGTGTTCCAAGTGAAATCATGGTGGTAGCGAAGAACATCCGTGCTAGTTCTGAAGATTCTTGGCCCATGGATGCCACGAGGCCTCCAGTTCTACTTTTCAAGGTAAGTAGGTCATTAATTGAATAAAATTCCATGGCGTCTTACAGTGTTTGATATAGTCTGGATTTCATCGTTCGTGATGAAGCCGACCAGCAGTTGATGCAAAGAACGAAGACTTGGTTCTGTTGGAGTACGGGCTGCCTTCCTGAACGCCATTACTAGAGTGCAAGAACAGATCGCCGTGCTCATTTTCTTTTGTTTTCTGGTGGCCAATTAGCACTTCGCTGGTAAAAACAAAACTGCATGATAACGTGTCAAAAAGTAGAGAACGGGTAATGCAAATGGTTCTCGGTCGCATGTGGACAGTTACATGTCAGAGAGAGGATGAAAATACACTCTTTGGGATTAATCCCTAATTGATCATTAATAATAATTCTCAACAGTTTTGATGTGAAATGGAACTACCAGTACATGTGTTCTTGTAGCCGCAGCCTCCTAGAGCATCTGCATTGCCGTCCTCCTTTAGGTCTCCGAAGTCCCAATCCCCACACTTGCTAGGGCCTCTGACGACGACGAACTTGCTGGTGGCAAGAAAGAGAGAGGACCTATACCATAAATAAGTCATCTAGTTTGTTAACTTTTAGCTAAATAAATCAAGGTCTTATAGGTTTTTAATCCAAGTAAATTTTAGTCATCAGTAATTTTAGGATTGAAGCTTAACCATGATGACTTCGACGATGGTTCACAATGAGGTAACCTTTGTGGTCATTCATTTTCATCGGCGAGAGGTTAATTTGTGATTTATATTTGTGTCTCCCAAGCGATTGGTGCTCCTAGGCACTCGTCATTTGGGCCATAACTTGTAAGTTTGGGTCATCAACCACTTGAAAGTGTCATGGCCACAGGACCATATTGTTGCATAATCCCCAAAAATCATGTCTTCCTTGGGTTATGGAATTATGGTAATCAAAGAATTTGTTTGTAATAATCCATAACGTAACCAATTTTGTTTGGATTATAATTTAATTATATAATCCAATTATTATAATCATAAGGGTATCCAAATAGGGCTACATGCTACTTATTAGAGATTAATGGACATGGAACCAAAACAAAGATATATAGCATTATTAACTAGCTTGCTAGACTATTAATCAAGAAGCTAATTAAGGGGATTCATTCGCTACGTAGGGCACAGAAACATTGGGGTGCTTAGCCCCCCTGGCTCTGCCACTAGTAAAACCTGTTTGGTTCACTTTCTTGCACTATCTCTGGCGAATCTAACTTCAAAAGTGGAGATGTGAAGAAGCGTTCTCTAATGTCTTGTAGGTTGCCAAAAATGCAGAGATTCTCAAATTGGACTAGTACCTTTCAGTTTGGGCATGAGTACATGTATGAGGATAAAAGCAGCTTTTTCTCCGGAAGACCGGACGTCATGTTTAAATAATGGAAGATGAAGTAAAGTTCACTACCTCCAGACAAGATATATATCAATTGTATGAAGCTTTGATTACACAAGAATTCCATACGCATGTGCAGCAAAATAAAGGCAATGATTTTTTTTTTTTTTTTTTTGAAACAAAGGCAGGAGCTCTGCCGCTCAATTAAGACGAAAGCATTTCTGTACAAGAAGGTTAGACAATCAAGATGCCCAAGGAGCACCCGAGTGTCTAACCACCCCACATGACACGGAAAAGCACTAACACAACACACTGCCAAGGGTCATCGTTGCCGAGCATGGAAGCAAAGCTTCAAGCAGAGCTCCGACTTCCGATGGCATGCCACCCACGAACCACCTACCAACGGGTCCAAACATGAGGCCGCAACCGGTCATCGTTGCCAAGCTCAGAAAGAGCAGCTCCGACTTCCAGTCACGAGCCCACGCCTCACCCCCAGCAGATGTAGACCCTCCGTAGAGCCCTAGACCGTGAAGAAAGGAGATCGCCACACGTCATCGTTGCCAAGCCACATCCCCGACGTAGCAGCTCCGACTTCATGTTGCAAGCTCCGCCACCACACATCCTCCAAGCGCCGAGAAGGGCAAATGCGGAAGGAGACCTCAAAGCCACGGCGACGATCCACATGCAACGCCTTCAGGAAGGGAGCGACGCCGATGGCGCCACCGTTGCACGTCCGCAGCGGACCGGGTTTTCACCCTTGGATGACAATGCTAAGGGGAAGGCACGACGTCCCCAACAGGAAATGCGGCGCCTGCCGGCATCGCCGTCGCCAAGGCTTTCGCCCGAGGGACCCCCTAGCATGAACACCGGGCCAAGAAGCCGGACCCCAACCTGCCAGCACCGCCCATGCTGTTGTCGCGCCGCCCCACCGAAACCCCATCAGAGGGGCATCGACGCGCCGGCTGCCCACAGCAGCCGCACAGCTGCGTCGACCGCCACCCCCTCTGTCTGGGAGATTCATAGAGCCGGACATGTCTCCACCGCTCGCGTAACCCGCCCGCCGACGCCAAGGCCGTCGCCGACCACCGTCGCCGGCACCGGCACTTTCGCCGCCGTCATTGTCAAAGCACCAACAACCACGAGGCGCATGCCCCACCATTGCGGTGCCGCCCCACTGCCCTGGTGCGCCCGGATCCGGCCACGAACCTGGCGCCCCGTAGATCGACACCGCCACCTCCGTCCCGGCCGCCGTACTCCGCCCGCCGAGGGCAGCCCCCGGCCGGCCAAAGCCACCGCCCAGCCCTGCCACCAGGCTAGCGCAGCTGCCAAACCGAGAGGGAAGGGAGCCGGCGGAGGAGGAGAAGGAGAGAGTCCTGCCGCCCGCCCCCGCGCTGCCAGACGAGTTCTGGCGCCGCCGCCGCACACGACACCACCTGGCCGAGCGAGCCGGATCCAGCCCGGGGGGCTCCGGATCCGGCCATCCGGTTTCCGGAACCGGCCGCCCGAGGCGGCCCAAGCCGGCACCATCGCCGCCGACGAGGAAGGAGGAAAGGGGAGGCGGAGGAAGAGAGGAGCTCCACCGCCCCAACCGCCCGCCCCGGCACCGGCCGGGCGCCGCAGCAGCCGCCCGAGGGAGCGGCCTCGCCGAGCCCCACGCAGCTCGAGCTCGACAAAGACACCCATTTGGACCGCCGCCACCCGCGCCACCACGCCTCCGAACACGAGAAGAAGCCCCGCCGCCGCCATCCCGGCAAGCCGCGCTGCCCGGCGGCTGCCTCCGGCGGCGGCGGCGGGGAGGGGAAGGAGAGGTGGGGGAGGCGGCTAGGGTTTGGGGCCTCCTGGTCGCCCGCGTGGGGGCGGCAGCTGGGGGCAGGGAAGAGGGAAAAAGGCAATGATTTTGGATAGTTCTTATTTTCCTAAGCAACAGCTTGTCCTTATCCACCGTTAAAATCTCCATCAGCAAATACTTTAGGGGAAAAATCATTTACAGTTGATTAATCTTTTTACATGGCTGTAAGATTAATCTTTTACATGGCTGCTGGTTTGATTCAACTTCCATAGCTGACATACACCTATCATTCAACTGAACATCAAGCATCCAAGCGGAAGCTTTAAGCTTACTTGTGAAATACAGGTTCAACTTCTAGGTCTAGGCAATATGGAAGACTACTCTTGGTTTGCTCATAATTAATCCCAGTCTCAAAACTCAGATAGATAGATATATGTAATTATAATAAACATATCAATTGCTGAAACATCCAACAATAATGCCACCGATTGGCAGCTACTGGATTTTGTTACAAACTAGTAGAGCTGAAACACGGTAGCTTTCATAAACACAAGTAGCGCATAAAACATCAGCTCTTTTAAAAATATTATTAGAAGGGAAAAAAGAGAGGCATGTTTTCAAGGATAATACAAGAAAGAAAAAGAGGAGCATCAGCTGTTTCTTTTTGAAATTAGAAGGGGAAAAGGAGGCCCGTTTCAAGGATCTCTAATAAAGGCCAAAAAATATTCCGTTGCCGGGACTTAAACCCGGGTCTCTCGGGTGAGAGCCGAGTATCCTAACCAGCTAGACTACAACGGATCCTGTGAGCTCTCTTCTAAAATTTAATTTACTTATCTTAGTTATCGACAGCTGTATGCCAAGTGTTGCTACAAGTGAGGACTGAATGGACTAGTTGTGACGGGAAACAGTAGTTGAATCAAGAGAATTATTGACTAATTGCCATCGATTTAGATTGGTATCCTGGATGAAGGTGGGTTATACCAGCAGACATTGGTAAACGAATGTACCAGTGAATTAGGACCGGCGGTAACACTTGAGGTGCTCTCTCAAGTCAATTGCAAGCACTGTGCCTATTCACCGATGAAGGTGACGAGCACAGTGGCTGGTCCAAGCCTCCAAGTACAGTTGTGAACTTGTGTTTGTGGCAATGTTTGGCCAAACAAAAAGGACAAAGATGATGGGGCTTCTGAACAAAACAAAAATGTGAGTTGTTGTTTCCTCCTATCATTGGTACTGAAACAGAATAAGAAGTGGTTGTGTGTGTGTGTCACAAGGCAAAACTGTTCATGATGGAATTATTATTGCTGAACCAAAGATGAACAGTTCATCATGGTCCTGTGCTTCTAAAATCTAAAGACAGGTCTCACTCAGTTCAAGCTACTGGACCACAAAGGCCATGTCCACGGACCACCGGATCAATGGGTCATTCATTCGGGGGGCTTCAGGGTTCAGGCAGCCCAAAATCCCCCAGCAAATTTACGTGGCCTTGACATCTATCTATCTATCTATGCTTGGAACGGACAACGGTGGGAGTAGATTGCAACACGCCAGCAGCAGCAATGCACAATCTCAAGCTGACGGCTGACCTGTCAAAAAAAAAAAAAAAAAGAAGAAGCTCGTTAAAATGGCAGCTGACCTGCGCGTAGATCGGCATTCAGTCACGACTCAAAAGGGCCCGTGGGCTGAATGAGCAGCCCTTCTTTGGAGCAGAAAGTGTAATGCCACATACTAGTAAAACGTTTCGTTCTTTTTTCTCGAGGAGAAATTAGGAATGCGATTTAGCACGCAAAAGAGGAAATACCAAGTCCAAAAAGCGACATGGCGGGGTCTTGTGAAAAGAATTCTCTGTGGAAATGTGTCAACGATCCATGTGGTACAAGTACTGTGAGACTGAGAAATTTCACCAATATCACATGGGGATATATAAGTGGACTGAAAATGAGAGGATCGATCCAACTGAAGTCTCGAAACTTTTCTTTTTGAAAATTAACTCTCCAGACTGAGAGGATGTATCTAGCCGATTGATGAACTAAGACATGCTTGGTAGAACTCTTTTCATTTATTAACTCTTAATACAAAGGGACTTTTTTATTGTAGTGATTTTGCAGTTAAAAATGATTTTAAATAATTCTCTAGAATAATGTCATTTTTTGTGTTCAGTAAATCAAGAGAACTGCTTTTTCAACTTTTAACCACCTATTTATTTGTATAAACACTTAAGAGAATTAATCTAATTCTAGTTTTAGAAAAAAATAATCGTATTTAGCAAAGCAGGCTGAGAGCTGAAGCTCACTAAACCAACAAATACTAGGCCCAAGAGAAAAAAAAAAAAATCAAAACCATGACCACATGGCTTACAGGATAAGGCAAAGCTGTTTTTCAAAGCAGCCTCAGGTGATCGGTCTAGAAATATCCTCAGCTTGTCTGCTTGTCTCATCTACTGTCCTTGCTTTTACACACGAAACTTATATGTTTTTAATGCCATATTTATTTTATTTTAAGTTAAATATTTTTTATCTTTAACTATAGCTTTTAAAAAGTTTGTATAGTTAATAACACAAGATCTATGTTTTTAGGAATATATTTTTATAGTGATATGATTTAGATAATTTGGGTTTAGGTCTCCTTGCCGGCAATGATAATTTGGGTTGACCAATATCCAATGTAAAAGCTATATCTTCTAGTACGCTAGAGAGGATAAGATCTAAGCTTATATGTAAACCGTTAAGGACGTGTTGTATCGAATTTTTTTTATCTATCTTAATATAAAGATGTATAAATTTTTTGAGTGATCGAGAAAATAATATGATTTAGATAATCATCTGAAAAACTTTTTCCACAAGTATCATGCCTTAATTAGTTGAGAATTACTGGAAGGACCCACTGCCGTCCTCATAAATCCTTCCAGGCCCATTTGTCTGTTGCGTCGTGTCCCACCAGGAGCCAAATTGCTAGACGCGTCCTTATGATAAACCCACAAAGTCGTGCCTGGATAAATTACTTTGCCTTATTTTATAACAATCATATTTGTATAAAATGTAGTTGGTATATTATTTTTGAATCATAATATAACGCATTAACGTAGACATGTAGTTATGCATGTATACTCACTCATATAATACGCACACGTATCCTCTCTTTTTTTAAAGATTGATGAAATATATACTACTAATATTTATGATATCTAATATCATTTAGATTGAGCATGGAATATATTTTCATAATAAATTTATTTGAAAATATAAATATTGATACTATTTTTTATATTTCTAATTAAACTTTTAAAAATTGGCTTCTTAAGAAGCGAGATGTACGCTTATTTTAGAACACGTAAATTGCACCATTAATAGTTGTATCCACAGCCAATAAATATGGTAAGTCATGACAACAATGCAATAAGTATGCTACATCCGAATGGTGTTGTACTAAAGAAAGATGGTGTAGATTTTATTTTTTTATATATAAAATATATATTGTTACAATTTTCTCTGCAACTAAACAAAGATGTTACCATACTCCATATATAGTGCGGTGCGAGTAGTGCTTCCGTTTCAGAGTTCTATGATTCTGTCACACACGGTGACCAAAAAGAGGTAATAAGTTGTTTGTTTGCAGTGCACCTATCCATAATGGAAGTTGGTCAGTTGAACCCAAGGGAAGAACCGTAGAAAGATGGTGTACCTCGTGGAAAGGAGAGCTGAAAGCAACTGGATGACCATAGGTGATAGGTCGCCTACGTGTGCCATTTTCTATCCTTGTACGGTTGCCATTCGTTTGAGTTTAATACACATACTTGCATGATGCAATGGGACTCGTTTGGATTGTGAGAAACTTGCATCTGATGAATAGTAGCACTTTCGTTTTATTTGGCAAATATTATCCAATCGTGGACCAACTAGACTCAAAAGATCCATCTCGTGATTTCGAACTAAACTGTGTAATTAGTTATTTTTTTACTTACATTTAATGCTCTATGCATGTAGGTAAAAATTGATGTGATGGAGAGAGAGTGGAAAAACTTGCAATTTTGATTGAATCCGAACAAGGCCATGCTTAAAGCAATATTTGCTAGCTAATGTAATAGATTTGGTGGCGTTAAGCAATATATTTGCTCAGATCTACGGGTACATAAACAATAAATATCCTTACCTCACAGCTCTACTAAAACACGAGATCTCCACTCAAGTATGTAAGGTAACTACTATGTGCAACACAATGCGCTCTACTGAAACATGCATGAGATCTCCACTCAAGTATGTGAGGTAACTACTATGTGCAACATAATGCGCTCTACTAAAACACGAGATCTCCACTCAAGTATGTGAGGTAACTACTACATGCAACACAATGCAAGCAACAAAAGATAATGTTACCATATACGGTTTGAATATGTAGGACAACTAATAAAACCCAAGACTAAGAATACCATTAATTACGACACATGCATGATACATGTTAGTTAGTCTATTCTATACAATACCACCTTTTGTAAAAAAAAACAACATAATTCTAAGTTTAGATCAAGCCAAATTTTCATCTAAAAATAACATGATAGTTTGTATCTTTCAATAGATATTCCAAAACTATATTTCATACTAATCTATAATTTTTATTATGAATATATTAATTGTAGCAAATAATTATCGGTCTGTGTCATTGTATGTATATTTATATAATAACTCATAGATAAAGAATAGGCCCCCAAAATATAAGATTTGTTTGGATCTATCTACCCAAATAAATTTTTTATAGCTAGCTAAAATTTTAAAATTAAATTTTAGCCAGCTAAAAGTTCTCCCGGCTAAAGTTTCTTAGGTGTTTGGATCCTCCATCTAATTGACTCACCTACACTTTAGTTGAGTTTAGTTAGGTTGAAAGAGCTAAACTTAGCTAAACTTTAGTTAGTCTTATAATTAGGTCATTTAGATCCATATCGCCTAAATTTAATCCGCTAAAGTTTAATTGGTGGATCTAAATGGGCTTTTATTAAATATACAAGTTTATGCGTCTCATTACTCCACAACTTTCCTTTTAGTATAGTAGCTAAATTTATAGAACTTTTTTCATGAGTTCTTGGTAGATTACCATCTTCCAAAAAAGAGACCCTGGCAATTTATTCCAGACCTTGCACTCGGTGTACTCTCCGGTCTCCGCTCCGCCTCAGCGGCTGCCGCTTTTGGTGACTTTCCGATGTCCGCCCGTGGCCGGTGCACGGCTGCTTTCCATTCCACGGAATACTTTTACCACCACCGGACAACAGGCGGACACCCACCCGGTGGTCGTAAAACGAGAGCTGGTCCGGCAGACGGGCAGGGGGGGGCAGCAGGCCAGGGACAGGCGCCCCAGACCCACGGGGATCTCACGCATCCCGAGCGCGGCCACGCCCGCCGCGGGCACACGCGGCGCGCTCTGCTCCGCCCTGTCTGCCTGCCTCCGCGCCCGGCACGCACGCGCACACACACTCGCGCTCGGCCCTGCCCCTGCCCCGCGCCCGCGCCCTCATCGTCTCCTCCTCAAAGCCCACCACACCACCACCACCGCTGCCCCCACGCCACCCACCCCCACCCCCCACCCCCACCGCGCGGCGCCGAGACCCAGCCAGACCCCTCTCCCTCCTTCCTTCCCATCGCAATCGCAATCCCCTGGCTCCGGCGCTCCTCGGTGGTCGGCCAGGCTCGAGAGATTATTATTACTCCGTCGCGGCGAGGAGGGACGGGGGTCACCGTGACCGCGCGGCACTTGATGAGAAGGGCCGCGGCGGCGGCGGCGGTGGAGGATGCGGAAGGCGTACAGGGACTCCATCAAGGTGCTCGAAGCTGACATCCAGCACGCCAACACCCTGTAAGCCCAGCTCTCCTCTCGCCCGCCCGCCCGCCCGCTCGCCTCCCTCTACTCTCTCTCCCCCCCCCCGTCCTGATTCCGGCGCCGCCTCGCATCCCCTGTCGATCCTGCCCCACTTCACTGGCACGGGCCCGTGTCAGTCCCGTTTCTCTGTTTGCGTCCGTGATCGAGCGGGTGCAGGGGGTGTCGGCGGGGCTGGGTCGCCGGCGCCTCGGCCTGCTTCTCGGGTTGCGCAATGCAGCGGCCAGGGAGGGAGGGTGATGGTTGATCAATCGAACGTCCGGTTCGCGCCCCCTCCGTTGGGGATCCATCGTGGTGGTTGGTCCCCTGCCTGGTGTTGATTGATTGCGCTATCCGTCCGCGCACGAGCGGCGAAGCGGCGGTAGATCAGGACGGAATCGCATGTGTTTAGGGTGTTAAAAAAGAACTCTGTTTCCCATGTGTTTCAGCCAGCGTTCTAAATTATATATCCATCCTTCTCTTCTGCTTACAAGAAGAGGAAAAGGGGGCGAGATGACAGCACTAGTGTGGTCTTTAAGTGAGGGTTGCCTCAGCTCTGAGCGCATGTGATCTGCCAAGTGATGCTGGTTGTTTATTTGGATGAGCAGGGCCTCCGAGTTTCCCCGGGACTATGACGGTGCGTGCCTGCAGATGCGGCTGTCCTACAGCCCCGCAGCTCATATATTCCTCTTCCTGGTGCAGTGGACGGACTGCAGCCTCGCCGGGGCACTTGGTCTGCTGAGAATCCTCATATACAAGGTCTGTGGCATGCTCTGCTGCACGGTTGCTCATATTGCGGATGTGCCCTGCTGAATTTGTAGCTCATTGTTCAGGTTTATGTGGATGGCACAACAACCATGTCGACTCATGAGAGGAAAGCCAGTATCAAAGAATTCTATGGTAAGAGTGCACGCTGTCCTTACATCTTTGCCTAACTATTTTATATTGTTGTGGTTGTGCCGCATTGCTGATCAGAATTGTTATATGCTTGGCATGTGCAGCTGTGATATTTCCTTCTTTGCTGCAACTGCAAAGGGGGATCACTGATGTGGAGGACAAGAAGCAGAAGGCCGTATGCATGGAGAGGTACAGAAAGAAAGATGAGGAGGATGGACAAGGCACCCTATCAGATATTGATGTTGAGAGAGAAGAGGAGTGTGGGATTTGCATGGAGATGAACAGCAAAGTTGTGTTGCCCAACTGCACCCATGCTATGTGCCACAGATGTTACCAGGACTGGTATGTGCGCAATTCAGTTTTTCCCCATGTGTTTTCTGTGACTGCATTTAGTGTTATATTCTCAAATCTCAATCGCCCTACTTTTACTGCTGTGCAAGTGCAAACTTCTAGCGTAGGCTCTTGTTATCATTATTGGATTAATATGTTTTTTTTAGCTAGATGACGTATCATTTCCCCATGTATCATAGTAAGGTAGATCCTGCTAAGTGTGAGCTGCTGAGAACAATGGCTATAGATAAGCTTAAACCTATCTTCCACAGCAACTTATATAAACAAGATGGAACCCCTCCATGCATATGGGCTTAATACACAATGTTAACTTCTTCTAATGAAACCTTTTGGTATGAATAGCCAGTAACTCAACAGAACATAGTGCTCCGTGAACCAGATCTGTATTCATGTATATACTTTCCCATTATCTACATCATTCTGAAAATGAAGTGATCATTGGAAGGTGGCATTGCGATATTCATGTGAACTACAGTAAATAGGCTAATTGAGGTGATTCGCCACCTGATTTTTTTGTTAACTATGTTCTGCCATTCCTTAAGTGCAAAGAGGAACCTGAGTGTGGTGCCCTATCAAGTATCTCTTTTTATTTTTTGGTCCAGTCCACGAACATAATCTTGCATCTACTGTGTAGACTTTGCCCTCTGTTTAGAGGTCATTGGTTCTAGGCTATGAAGACACATATTCATATGTTCACTTCAGCTAACAATTTAGCTCATTAAATTACTTGTGGTCCTGCTGATCATAGTAGCTTCATATGTTAGCAAGCCCTTTTGGTGGGGTGTCTGTGATTTATTGTTCCCGTGTACTAGGTGTTCCTATGATATTTGTGGTTTGTCTGTACTCTTTTGGCCAATGTAACTTTTCCAATCAGCATAACTTGGATTGAATCTGTGAATGTCCTGTTTCAGGTTCATTGTATTGTCTCACCATTATGATTGAGTGTTGTTTGTGTTCCAAATACCATAGTTTGACAATAACATTGCCTTTTTACAGGAGTTCAAGGTCGCAGTCCTGCCCATTCTGCCGTGACAACCTGAAGAAGACCTGTCCTGGTGACTTGTGGATCTATGTTGAGGAGCAAGATGTGGTTGACATGGAGACAGTTTCAAGCGAGAACCTCAGACGGCTGTTCATGTACATAAGCAAGCTGCCTCTGATTGTCCCAGACGTCATCTTCAGTGTTTATGATTCCCACATAAAATGACTGTGACTCCTCCTTTCCGAAAACCTTCAGCCAGTGCTCAGTGCCCAGTTCCAGTTAATCTGTGCCCAGTTCCAGTTAATCTTATGCCCCCGTGTTCTCCATTTTCATGCTTTCCTCAAGCTTTTGGAAGTGCCTGAACTGATTTGGAACCGCAAGCCTTCCGGTGGTGCTTTAGAAACTTATTTAGTGCCTGCATGCATCCTTAATCATATGCAGCCACTCTGTACATATCTGACTTGCCTCAGTTAATAGAGAACCTTGTGCTTGCCCCAAATGGAGGCAGGGCTGTTTGTGTCTATCTCATGTTTCCATTAGTGTTTAAGCAACGCAAAGTCATGGGCATTGGAAGGTTTCTGCTGCAAAGTTAGGATGCTAATTGGTAATTAGTTTAAGTAGCCTAGTACTTCATACTTAATTAGTAAGAATCTATTAGTAAGATAAAAGGATCATAATATATATTAGTAAGATAAAAGGTCATAATTATCCAAAAATATCCAACAAGCTAAAGTACTTAACTTGAGCTCCTTATTTTGTTATTAAGCTTGTCCTTGCAGGAGGAATTGTATGAGTCAATCTTAAAACTGAATTGTTAACACATAAAGCATCTAAGCAATTTAAGCTAAATAAACATCCGGTAGGCAAGCTGCACGACCCGAGTCGTCGTGTTGGAAAGGGTGCGAGGTACGTTTTGTCGGATGAGATGAATTATATGATATAGCTTTGGACTACCTGCCACTGAGGGTATGTCTATACTCGTACTTGTCTTGTTGCCCAGCCGCCCAGGCTATCCATATCATCAAATTTTATTTGTTATTGTGTATTTCTCACCCTCTACGGTCTTATCCATATATACATATTGGCAGGCCCGGCTCTAGGGGAGGGGCAGGCGGTGCGACCGCCGGGGGCCCTTAGGGCCGGGGGGCCCAACTTCATGTAGGTAATTAGTAGATATATTTTTCAATTTCCACTTGAAAAAATATATTTCTGCAGGCCACGTACGTAACGAGAAGCCAGCGACTCACAGTAAGCAACCCGCCATCACGAGACCTATCTTTTTCTTATTTTTTTTTCGGTATGCGCTTTTGCTTATATATAGTATCAGGCCTATAAATTTCTAATCCAATGTTTTTATTTAAATATAAGTTAGATATTGCCTAAGAAGTATTTATTGGGTGCTTAAAAACAAGAAAAATGCTCAAAAACAAGAAAAAAAAGAAGATCCTTAGAATCGCATAGAAGCACTATAAGCAGTTTTTTTTTCTAGTTTCAAGTAATACTTGTGACAGAACCGACCAATCCATCCGAGATTAAGCGTAATTGTCCCCGCTAAAACGTTGACACGTATACACCGCTTCTCGAATGAACCCGGTAGTCCGCCGAGTATCACGAAGGACCTCGGTAAATCAACTTACATCCAGGATCACATGATTAAGGAAACATCATACATCAGTATACAGAGTTTACGGCGGAAAATAATTACACACTGGTTCCAAATAAATTACAAGATAGTGGCATTGTTTCTAAATTACAATAACATAGTTTGTAGTATATCACCAGTTTCCATCAAACCTCCTTACAAGCATGATGAGAGAGTTATACGATGTGACCATGCCCGTTGGTCTTACTAATTCAAATCATCCACAGGATTAAAGCAAGCAATGCCAAAGCCTTCATAAAGTATAACACCTGCAACGATGGGTAAAAACCCTGAGTACTCAATTGTACTCCGCAAGACTTACCCGACAGGGAAATAAACAAAAACTCCAAGGATACATGATAGGTTATGTATGGTGGGGTTTGTTGGCTAGCAACTTTTGCGAAAAAGCTCATTATTAACTTCCAAGGTTTTATGTATAACGACGGCAAAGTTATTGATAGGTAATTCCTAACTAGGTTTGCACCTTTCTAAAACATACATCTGAATTATAACAAGCATATAACTAAAGATGAGGTACCAATTATAATCCTTCCAATATCAATAGTGAATTTCATCTCTTTTACTACGTCTCTGCGAAAAGGTATGAGTTTCTCACTATCCGGGAGAGACGGCGATTCGAATCGATTACACCCAATGGGTAAAGCCCGTATCACACACCCACACGAGTGTGTACCTCACCCGTCTTGAATCACCGTTTACTAGATTCGAAAGATAGGATTGAACCGCCGCAAAACTCATGGTCCTCGATCCTCACCGGTCAAGACCCCAACGACCCGTGGCCTCAGAAGTTCTTCTTTGGATTTTGGATCGATCCCCTCACAACGTATGCTCTCCTCCCGATAATGCCAACGGTTCAAAACCTACCTCGAATGAGCTAATCGGTTTCACGGTCGAAACGAGTTATTCGGCCGTTATGTGAAGGCACGTTCAATCTCACACCTATATCCGAATCACGATGCGGTCCTTAATCGACTCGAGGCGGGAAAATACAAGCATACAAGACCTATATGTCTTGCCAAACACCGATTCCGTCCGGTCTCCAATTATCATTCACCTCATGATTAAGGATATCACATGTACCGATCCTAAGTGATGTGAATGACAGGAAATCATCCGACTTCTTAATGATCTAAGCATGGCTAAGCATAACTTTCTATTTTATCTAGTAATATGAGCGGCTCTCATTTTAGTGGACAAGGATATCATGCAACAACGGTGTCAACCACCCTGATAAAAATAATGCACATAACAGTACTATATAAAGAAAAGTATAATTGTATTTCAAAAAGATAGAATAGGTATTTAGGATGCTCCGGGGCTTGCCTCGGTGAAAAGTTGGAGGTCCGTAGTTAGGGTAATTCGACAGTAATTTAGAGTCTCGTCCTTCGTCTTCGGGTGGCAACTCCTGTGGATCCTTCTCCTTGGTCACTACGTACTCAACGAGATCCTCTTCCTCCGATCCTATATGAATGTATGTGATGCGTAAATAACAAGAATGCATATAGGATGCTCGAGGATACGATGCTTTGGCATGAAATGATATATGATGATATGATCATGGGAATGACAAGAATGGAAAGCTACATAAGGTTCCATGTGTACAATTCTCTTTCTCTGATGACAACACTATATTATCAGAGTTAGTTAAATAGACTAACATCACTTATTTCTAAACACACTGAGTATGTGCATATCTCTTCTCCGGAAGAGATAGTGTAACTACTAGAAAGCAACATCTATTCGCGATCAACTAGTGAATCATGATCATTCTCATTAAGCAAGAAAATTGCCGAGGATCAAAGAAGTCTCCTGGTCCAAGGCCATCATGTAACCCTAAAGGTCACACAAGCACTATACATATACTATATGGTTGTTTTATTTGGAAAAGAAAAACAAAACATGTAAGCAATATTATCACAATTAACAATCATGGATATAAAATAACAAAGCATCTATCCTTCAGCTAGAGTATTTCATAAACAAACAGTATCCCATGATTATAGCAGAAAAAGTGTGAAAATAAACAATCAATTATATGCACACATAAAATCATATACTCTCCTTTTCTTTTTTATTCTAAATTTGGAAATAATGATTTTATAAAATATTCTCAAATCAATCTCAAACTTTTTGTGCAGGTTGGTGATGTCATGAAATGAATGTAAAATAATTTTAATAATTTTTGAACCAATATTTTATTTTCTAAAAATCAGGGAATGCTCATTTTACAATCAAAAGAGATAATTTTATCTCATGCAGAAACTATCCAAAATCTAAGTTTCATATTTTTATTGAATAGACATAACTATGAGGAAGCTATACAAAAATTTCCAAGATTTTAGAGGCTCTAGTTATTTTTCCACGAAATAAACAAATCTCAGCACTATTCATTTGCAGGGAAAAGTTTAAATATTTAAAAAGAGGGGAGAGCCTGCGGGCTCAAAGCCAGCCCGGCTTCGCCCGGCTGCGCCTTTGGGCTGGCCCAGCCGGCCCAGGTGAGTCCTCCTGCCTGGCCTCGGCTCGCGGCGGGGGGCACTCGGCCCGCGGCGCGCCGCCGGCGGGCTGGCCGGTGTACCTCGCCCGCCGGTGAGGTTTTGGGCGACGGAGAGCACACCAACATGACCACTACACCACGGCGGGCCGATCTATGAGTTTGGTTGGCTAGGTTTACAAACAAGGAAGACACGCCGGCGGCCATGGCGGTCGACAAGACCCAACGCGGCGCACGGGCGATGTTCCGGCCAAAGGGCTGCGGTAAAAAGTTAAATAGAAGACGATGTCGCGACCAGGCCACTCACCACGACTCTAAAACAACAACCCGAGGCGGCCGGGACGTAGCGGGGCTGGTCGTCGACGTCGGGAGACGAAGACGGCGGCGCAAACCGTTGGCAACGCGATGTTCTAGCGTGTCTGTACAAAAGAGATGAAAGGGGCGAGCCTATCATGATCTATAGCTCTAGGAGAATTCGAAACAATAATTTTCATGAGGTTTGGCTCACTTGAGGAAGCGGGTCGGACGACGTGAGCGATCACGGGGCGGGCGTTACGCCGGCCGCGAGAACGATGATGCCGATTCCGGCAGCACGGTGAATGGCAACCGATGGAACCGGATGCAATCGATGCGCCCGAAGGTTATGGAGCGATGGACCAAGGCAATTGGGCGATGGCTTAGCAAGGAGGGCGAATTTTGCGGCGCGGTGAACTTGATCGGCGGTGAGCGAAAGCGGGAAAACGGCCGGCGGCGGCCCTTGTGGTCAATTTATAGGCCCAGGCAAGCTCGGAGGGTTAGCTAGTGACTTCATGAAGTTAACCACACGGCCCGGCAAGACGTTGTTGCGTCTTGTGGAAAGCCGGACGATCGTTGCCGTGTCGCCGGTGTACAGAAAAGACGAAGAAGAGAACGGTGGTGAGGTGGTTGGCTGCGGGCAACGGTATGGGCGAAAACGGAGCTCTCCACTCGCTTCTCCCCAACGCGATGCAACCAACGGCGCAAGCTCGGCGTGGCAGCGGCGACGAATCGTCGTCGGACGCGGCAAAGGCAACAGCGAAGGCTGCTTCTTTGCTTTCGATTCTTGTAGCGACCGAACCGATTTGAAACCGTGATATTCCTCTCTCTCTAATTCTCATCTTAGGCAGCCAAACGCAAACCAAAACAACCATTGCAAACTTTGATAGGTGCACTACAACTTCCCTTAAAGGCTCGGAATCCGATTCCTAATGGTTTGCAAGGAAGAAAGCACTAAACATGGCTAAATTAAAACTGAAACCTAAATTCAGCTCGGATTCAGTTAAACAGGCCAACAATTGCGGTGATTAGCTACTTTCAGTAATTATTTAAGAACAACATATCACTGATCAAACTCAACCAATCACACAGTATCAAAGTACAAACTTGGTACTAACAAGTGATGCAATTGGTTCCAAATTTTTATTCATGAAAAACTAAATCCCATAGCACTAGAAATTGAATAAAGTTTCTGAAATCAGGGACTTAGAAATTTTCTAAGTCACCTTAACATT